>JAWPHD010013749.1:0-66084 GCA_037043455.1 Cyrtodaria siliqua | reverse complement strand
ATGAAATTCAAAGAAAGAACGGTCCATTATATATATGCAGCGGGTTAAGGGTTAAATAATTGCTGTAAAAAGTTTTGGGTAGGAACCTTATTAGTTGGTAGATTATAGGGAAACAGCAAACCAACAATCTTTTATGGTCGGCCTTTTTTTCTTGTCAAGTGCAGTCTTCGAAATAGTTTTTTTAAGCACTTGCCCCTTCGGGCAGACAACATAGAATTTCAACTTTCCCGAATCCATTTTAACTTGCCCGAAAAAAAAATCAATAAAAATGACTAAAAAACTTGATTTCTTATTGGATCTTTATTCTCTATTTGAAAATAACAGAGAAAAAATTTTCTTGAAGAATTTTCTTTGTTTCGTTTACAGGGTCCGACAAATCTTTAAAATCTGTGGTAGGCCACTGGGCTACCAGAAACTGAACTTGGTAGCCCGGCATGCACGCGGCGGACTCGAGGCGACTCATTAACATTTTTCACATTGGTGAACTGTTATTGAACATTTTTGTATGTAAATGGATTTTGAACATGTTTGTATGTAAATGGATTTACTAATAAAATTATTTCTATAATATATGACTTTTGACTTTGTTGTTTTACCAATATAAAAATAAAACAAATTATCAATTTCCTTTCAAGAAATTTAGAGGCATTTTATAAAGATCCAAATCTAGGCTTTAAGGGTTTAACTAAATTTTAAAAAGATTATTTAAATCATTTGGGTGCTAAAGCAAAATTTAAAGTCGTCATCAACGTGTAAAAAAAATCGACAATAAAATCTACAGTCCAGGTTACATTTTTTCTTACATTTTTACGCTAGCGTTAATAAACAATAAAGTTGTGCTTTTATATACGAAATAAACAAATGCTAATATACATAGGCTAACGTTGATGACTACACGCGCAAAGAAATGCATGTACATTGTACCAGGCAAATACTCAAAGGAACGGCCAGGTGGATGTGATGACGTAGCGTGTACTGAGTTCATAAACTACACATGTTTGTGTTACATGTACATAACACAAGCACGTTCAAAACATTTGTAAACGCGATGTTTTTAATATGGTGGTCAACACTAATTGATAAGCGTACGTGTTTTTGAATTATGAACAAACTTTTTGCATCAAAAATCAAATTAAGAAAGCGCGTGACATCTTGATAAAAATGTATTTAAGATATCCCACAGAGTTCTTCTATTTATAGAAATTATGCAAAAATATTTAAATTTTCCTTGGTTGTTGAGATATTAAGTTCAAAGTTCACTTATAAACCACTTTTCCCGATATTTTTTGTTATTGTTTACCAGGGCCTTCAGTTCAGGAAACATAAATTCTTATAATGAGTATGGTGCCCCGATGCAGCTTTTTTAAAATAGCGCCGTTCAGGATTGTTATTCGCTTTTTGATTCTGTTGGATATAATTATTGACGAAGTTTGGTAAAATATAACCAAGAATCCCCATAATCGCGATGGATACGAAATACCATCACCGCGGTGGAATAAAATCGCCGCGATGAGTGGGAATTGTCGTAATCTGCGTGGTACCATCTGTATTATCATTTGATTTTTGACTTCTTTAATTGTCTTAGTCAATCGCCAGATTTCTATTGCATGCAATCATTCGCAACATCTCGTACACTGCTTCGCAGTATGACTCGAATGTAATATGCAGGTTTCCATATTGGTAACGTCATACTAGCGTGACGCGCGTCAGATTCCCGCCAAAACGAATTTGCATTCAAAATCAAAGTTATCTTCAATATTGTGCAATGTCATTTAGCCGATTGCTCCATCTATAGTTTATTTACGTGAAATCAGTGATAAAACCTTCATCTGTATTGTAAATAACAAACATGCAACGCAAATCATACATCAACACGTGTGGCAGGCGGCCATACTGTTTATGTAGTAACAGCTTAGCAACAATGCACTATTGTCAGTGCCGTTGACTTCCTGCTAACAGAATGTTAAGATTTTGAACATACCGAAGCGCCGTGATACACACGAGGCGGGATCCCGAGGAATGACGGAATTGGCTGAGCGTTCACGATTGGCATGCAATTTGCAAACTAATTTGCACCTCAGGAAAAGGAGACACAAACTTCTCCCATAATGCCCCATGGCCATCCAATCAAATGTTTTCCAGTCATGTCGGAGTGAATAAATTATTGATGCAACATCGTTATTATCCAATCAAAGTGTACCCTAGTATTAAAACAACTAACGAATATTAATGAGTTATGCATGTGTCAATCGATCTGGTCCGATCACCCGTGGTGTCTAAACACCTTGTTAATTGGTGTTATTATCGACGCGTGGTGGTGTAATCTTATCTAATTAGCTGGGAACACAGGATTTTATGATATGGATTAGAGCTAAAATTTGCAGTATCGATTTAAATTTCCGAATTTGATCATTTTCGACCATTTTTTTCACCTGCCCGATCGGGTAGACAGGTTATAATTCTAACTTGTCCGCCGGGATTTTTACTTGTCCCGGGCTTCGGGCAAGTGGGTTATTTCGAAGACTGAAGTGAAGAAGTGTCGATTTTTACGAATAGAATGAGGTATACAATAACACAGGCTTCCATTACGATAGTCTAGAGAAAAAGAGATAGTGTTATAAAACATGCATATAATCGACAGTTAGTAATGCATGCCAATTTGCAACATAATTTGTTTTAATCGTTTCAATTTAAATTGTGTAGAAAATCAGCGCAAAGGCTTGAGAAAATGACAAGAGTTCCTCTTAACCCTTAACCCGCTAAGCACGACTATAATAGCATTTGCGTTCATCTTGTTCATTGTAAACTCAGAGTAACTGGCAGGCTGATCAGGGGTTTACAATGTCTGGCTGCTGATCAGTCATTCCCCCAAAACATCCCTTTGTCACGTAAATGGAATGGTTTTAATTCAAAGAAAGAACAGTCCATTATATATATGTAGCGGGTTATGGGTTAAGGGTTAACACAAGGTCATATTGCGATGTATACCATTGCCCAAAGACCGACACATTGTACTATTTAGTATTATAAAATATCCATGGTGTTGAGCTTGCATTTTCAACTCATTTTCCTTTCATATTGTGTTCCAGAAAAGCACCTCTTTGAAAAAGTTATGAAGCACAGGATAACATATCAGGACTTCGATCTGGTCCATGTGATCAGAAGAGGACTGTATGGGGAAGTACAGTTGGTAAGTCTGGTGTCTGAATATATCAGAGAGATTTCTAGACTCCCGATTCACAAAGGGAGCTATAGGAATCATACTGTCCGTAAGGCAAAATAAAATTATACATGTGTTTAAAAAAATAGAGTAGGTAGTTAGGCCTTTTATTTTATTTTATTTGTTTTGTTTTATTTTTTGGCGAAGTTACTTTTAAGGTGGCGATGAGCTGTGATGAATGGGAAAATGAGGTATTTTAAAAACTACAATAGATAACGATATGAAATTGTGTATTTTTTATTGTTTCCCAAAAGGCCTGGTAACAACTGGCTCTTTCCCCAAACATTTGCAATTATTACACAGGGGTAAAACAGTTTTAAATGTTTTCCGCAAGTCCGAAAGAGGATCAGCTCCAACAGCAATGAGTACACGAGTCGGCTGGGATCAGTCCAGCTCCATACAGTGTGATCTCCAGTGGGGCCTGACATGTTATGAGTGACTTGACTGCTATGCTCTACCTGAATATATGACCGTCAGGAAGAATGAGGGATCCACAAATTCTGTGGTTGACATAACCAAGAACAGTTCTTGCCTCCCAGACAGCTGAATAAATATTCAAAGTTATAATGTCTAATGTTAATTGACCATTTGAATAGCTTTGTAAAAGTGTTGACTTACATGTATATAACTTCTCTAACATCAGAAAGTAATACATATTTATAAATTTCTCATGTTAGTTATTATGAGGTTGACTTCAGAAAATTATTATGGAACGGCATACTTCTTCAAGAAGTTATAATGAAGTAGTAGTCGATGCCAATGCTTAGTGCTGAGAAGCAAGTAAACATATGCACATTAATATTACTATTTTAGAAACAAACTTACGACAGGTGGCCTGGAACTCTGGGCATTTACCGACCTGTTTGTGGTATTTGTCAAGCAATTCAACAATCGATTCTTTACGGAGAGTGCACGCCATAACATTGAGCACTTCTTTGTGCTGACATTTTCGAAACTGTACAGCCCAAACAGCTGTCAAAACCGCACAGCGAAATTGAAAATTGCACCGTGATCGCGTGAATATTTTTTTTTTTTTTTTCAACATTTTTTTTTTTTCAATTTTTTTTTTTTCGTATTTTCGGAGGGTCGGTCGGGTTAAAGTTAACTCAGGTATAATTTTATTTAGCCTAATGTACGCTGAATCGCTTCACATAACACATTTTTACAACTTGCATTTCTCAAGCAATTCCCAATGGATTGTTCCCAAACTTCATATACACATAACGACTGATGACCTTATGTCCCTCTACATGATACAATGTTGATTGCCTAATTAATTACAGAATTTTGGTCGTTTGTTTGGCTTAGAACTTTCCACTCCAATATATTGTACAATGTCCTGTAACACATGTTTCAACTCGATTACTCCCTTACTTGTTATATATATATTTATTACAGAATTATGGCCTTTTGTTTGACTTCAGAATTGTCTGCTCTAATATTGTAAAATGGCATTTAACACATTTTTATTACTTTAATTTCTCAAACAGTTTTGAATGGATTGTTCCCAAACTTCATATACGCATAACAGCTGATGACCTCATTTATCTCTAAATCATGTGTTTGTTGTTTCTAAGGTTTAACGTCTCTCCACCCGACGACCCGGTAGGACATCCTTAAGGGATTGGTACAAAAGAGTCTGGACAGATCTCTACATCATACTTTGTTGATTGCCTATTTATACACCCACTTCAAAGAAGTGTGTACCGCCCCTTGAAAGAAGTGGTGGCTATATAGGAATAACTTTGTCCGTCTCGTCCCGTTGCATTATTTAACAGATAATGGCTGCATATTCGCTTTTCATTTTGGGTATGATGTGAGAATACATTATGAAGGTTACATTCAAATAATTCTATATATTTCATAAGGTTACACCCCTCTAATTTTTACATATCTTTAAGTTTTTAATTATTTGTCCTGTTATTTCAAAACAGATAATGGTTGCATATTTTCTTTTTTTATTACGTGAAAATACATAAGGCCATATATAATTATATGTGTGGTTCCTATTACATGCTAAAACAATTAGGGTAGGAAGGTAGATAGGGAAAATATGTTATTATATATTTTGTCTTTTTTTTTTATTTAATATTTATACAACCTACTAAACTAACTTAAATATATAGATGTGTTGATATCAGGTACAGAACATATAGAAAACATAATTTTAATCATAATAACATAGTAGGGCAGAGCTGTACATGTAGTTAATTTTGAATGCACTGAGTATTATCATCAGCTTCAAAATGAATGAATAACAAGGAACTTATTCAAAGTAAACAATTACTATAAGTAGTTCATTCAACATACGCTTGGAACAATTTTCATCATGTAAACATGTGGAATATTAACTGTTCCACAGGACGTCAAAACATACAAATATAATACTCATGATTTTTGTAAGTTGTGAGTATTTGCAGTAAGTTGACGAGTAATGATACTCACAATTTTGAAAAAAAAACTTTATTTAACAGAATGAAAATCTCATAAAGTTACGCATAGCGCTATACACTCTACTACCTTTAAGACCTCATAACGAGAGGTAAACAATAGCCATGGTTCCTCCCAAGAAAAAGTGAGTGGTCTGCTTCTTTCACGAAAAAATGACCGACATATATATAACTTAAAATGTGTGCTGAAAATGATATAAAACACATTTCAAACAACCAACCGACATCAGTCACTAAATTACCTCCAGTCTCTTTAAAGTTGATAAAAACTTGAAATGCTATTCTACAGCACTTGGATATAAAGAGTCTTGCCTGATAACATTGAATAATTCTGCAATTTCGATAGAAAATTATGTTTTTAAAGCTGACCAGTCTTACACTGTACTGGTTTTCTTCAAACTAGGTTGTAAAGTCTAATTGCAACTACTCAAAATGTCTACAGGACAATCTTGTATTATATAATGTCAGATTACATTCTAAGACAGCTGGATCAGTTTTTGCAAATGACGGCCTATTTATTTCTTGCAGACGCGTCACAAGGCTTCCAGGAAAATGTATGCTATGAAACTGCTTAATAAAGAATTAATGGTATGTATTGAAACTTTTATGAATTTCTGACTCAATTTTATTGTAGTATTTTCAATATATAGTCTCTATGTATAATGAAAAATATTAACATTGCACATACAATGCAATAGATATAGCAAGTTGTAATATGTTTTGTCTATATTCATGTACTTAAATGAAAATTTGTTCAGTTACAGAGCTCCAGATAAGGTGCAAATTTGCATAAATAAGCAATTAAAATGATAACATGGTTTATTAAAATACTCGATGTTGACTGGTTATTGGGGAGGTCTTAAAAAAGCTATACAATACCTCGGACGCCATGTACGTCAACCGTTACTTAAAGCCGTCATGTTAAATGCCACAACACACGTTAACCGTTGAGACGTCATTTTAAAGGTCAGATGCAAAACAACAACGCCATGAAATGCGTTTTTTAAGCGACGCTACGTTCCAACAACACATTTAAATAGGATGAAGCTGTATATTCTTCCCGTTTGATGTTGAGAGATTGGCATAAAATGTAAATTGGGGGAATTTGTTAGTATTTTGTGCAAACTCTCCACAACATGTGTATCATGATACATACAACTCCATGTCATGAGACAAGATTTTTTTTTATTTCCAGCGAGTTTTAATATATTGTGCGAGATCAAAACCTGGTGTTTGGGACTTGAAACACATCAAAACCGCAGGCCTGCAACCCTTTATATCGATGCACTTTAAGTCCCGCCCACCAGTTATTGCTCTTGGACAAAATAAACCCGCTGGAAATAGTTTATATCTTAGATATAATTTAACAGAGCTACAGATAAGCAGGGTATTTGCTTAAATACACAAATAAATATGCCAAAATACCCAGTTCAAATAAAAAGCATGGGTACCAATATGTAATCGAAGTTGTCAAATAATACAACAAACAATGCAAATTGAGCAATCTATGGATTTAGTTTAATAATATTTTATTGCAGATATGTTACAATACATCAATTCAATATCACAATATTCTTAGAAACATATGCAAATGAACTGAACTACAAGTTATTACAACATTAGTTACAGTTGCAATATATGGATTGTTGAAGGGACACCCAGTTACCTTGTATAAAGCCCATTGTAAAATAAGTTGATTTTATTAGATTTTGTGTATACAATATTATTGGAATTCCACCCCAAAACAACGTCGCAAACTTTTATTGTTTTATTTTACTCAATTGATATCATGAAATACTCAATTAAATAAAGACCGATGGGTAAAAAAAAGCTTATCTGTACGTCTGGAATTACCATCGATATAGCATGGCGTATCATAAGGTAAAAGAAATGTATGAAACGAAAATTATTGTCAAACATTCGCGTATTTAACTATTGTCCCCAGCGCTCTAAACACATCTAATATACTATAGGTAAAGGACTGAACTAGTCGAGCTTATAATATGGTTCCGAAAGTTACTATAACTGAGCGCGATTTACTCGACTTGTGTTGTTTGCTGTATACATATACTCAACAAAAAAAGAAACTTCCGCAACTTTACCCATACATGTAGACAATGAAAATATATGTTGTTTGGTCTTACATGTTAATACCTTTGTTAAAAGGCCAGCACTGTCATGAAAACAATTTTCCTTAAATCAAACGTGTACGCAAAGTTATTCCCCTTGTTTTGGTTTAAACAGCATTTCCGGGTATTGTGGTTTAAACTTTGATTTAACACAGTTTTGTTCTACTGAAATAAACGGAAGATAACCTCAGCACCAAAAAAAACAGAGAAAGTAAGTTGACCTGTTCACTCACTTTTGCGCCATACAGCTTTTAAGAATGAATATTTTCAGATTACTTCCCTTTATAATACAAATATAGTGATTTCGTAATTCGAATAAAACATGTTTTATCAGCAACACACCAACTCCGGTTTTTGATGATTATTGATATTGATCAGAATGATTCAGTGATATGTATAAAATGATGAAATTATACCTAGATTGGTGTACAAAGTACCTAGATTGGTGTACAAAGTACCTAGATTGGTGTACGAAGTATAACAAAGTCCACCCTATGCATAATCAGAGCGTAAAATGCGGAAGTTTCTTTTTTTGTTCAGTATATATGTCTATGGAGATCTTAATTACGTATCTGCTTTAAACCAAACACGTATGCAAAGAATCGAAGTGTAACCTTGAAAAGCACAAATCACCATTATGCTTAAAACAATTATTTTTAGTACCATGTGCACATTGTTGTTGTTTTTTGGCTGTTGTTAATTAAGATTATAAGGATATATTCCCAATTAAAAACAATGGGTGGGGTAAAAAAATAAATATTTTACTCAATTGCAAAATGCAAAAACGCAATTAAATTATTAAAAAAATAGAGTAACAATACCCATTCACTAAAAGCTTATCTGAAGCTCTGCAGTTATCTGTCTCGTTTTTTTATACCCCGGCTTTCAATCACAGGGTGGAGTGGGGATATATAAGAATCACGCCACTCGCGTGCTGTAAAACATGTCTATTACTAGTATTTCTCAGACAGTTTTGAATGGGTTATTCCCAAACTTCATATATACTCATAACAACTGATGACCTTATGTCCCTCTACATCATCCATTGTTGATTGCCTAATTTAAACAGAAGTATGGCCCTTTGTTAAACTTAGAATTAAAACAAGGGAGGGTA
Organism: Cyrtodaria siliqua; assembly: GCA_037043455.1. NCBI lineage: Eukaryota > Metazoa > Mollusca > Bivalvia > Adapedonta > Hiatellidae > Cyrtodaria > Cyrtodaria siliqua. Next base: position 57,171 of record JAWPHD010013749.1, on the reverse strand, counting down.
TTCATCACCTTCAGTGAATTTTCTAGTTTTTGACTGTTTTATTGCATTACGTGTTCGCGCCTTAATTTCATTAAGCGATGGAAAATCTTAGCAGGATATTATAAAGGATATTTCGACAATAAAACATATTTAAACCATTTTTTGTTGAACGAAATACGATATCCTGTTGAAAATTACTATTTAAATGTTTTGATTTTACAATATGCAAACTTTTGAAGCCGAAATTAATGTTTTATTTTATACCCCAGCCAACCCCGTTTTCACTTCTTGGGTGAAGGGGTTAGATGGGATATGAAAGTTAATACTCGGATCACTTAATAGAATCATATTCCCAATACCAAATAATAGTTTTTTTCCCATCTTTGGGACAAAAATTCAAAATTGAAGGAAAAACCTTTTAGTGATAAAGATACAATTATGAAATGAATGTTTTACTGCACCTATTTTTTTCTCAATTTTATGAAAAATCGTGCACAAATTCTAAATTGTGATGGTATGGTGCTATGTTCCTAAACTATAGGAAAAAACAACAAAAAACAACAAAAAATAAAACCAGAACAATTTGTTAAATAAAGTGGTAAAAATATGTTAATTATATTTTCTGAAATATTAAAAAAAAGCTTCAGCATGTTTATAAATAATTGTTTATTTCAGATTACTGATGCTGGAACGGTGTTTTATTGGACAGAGCGAGAAGTCTTGACTAAAGCAAACAGTGACTGGATTGTTCAGGTCTGTACCCCATGCCCTGCTCAGAAACAAACATTCTAACACACTTGACAATGTAGCCTACAATCCGATTAGTTGACGTAAAACAATTTGCGACTATTAAATAATGCAAATCCAGTCATGTGACCTTAAATACGTGACGTCATTCAGTTTTATTTCAACGCATTTGTAAGTAAAACTGTCAAAAACAATGAACTGTGTCAGAAGCAGGTAAACCAGTATTAAAATGTTGAATTTTGCGGCAGTATATCTGTCGTTTAATGGTCACAAATCCTGTTTAAAGGCTTCGCGAACGCGTCGCCATTAAACAAAACATGCTACGACTGATATACAGTATATCTGTTTTTGTTTAATAGTCACAAATCATGTTTAAAGGCTTCGCTTAAAGGCGTCGCCATTAAACAAAACATGCTACGACTGATATACTGTCGCAAAATTAAAAATTTCAGTACAGTTAACCATATCATAATTATAGCAAAATTCCACTTGGTGTCCCAGACACAAATATGGGCTTTAGGGAGCATTCCTCAGTTTTGATGAATGACCATGATGTAAACCAGAATGAAATAGAGATTATTTAACTGCTGGGGTTGATTGTAGGGATGTGTTTTTTTCACGAATGAGCGTATGCGAGTGAGTGAAAAAAACAACACATCGAGCGAAGCATTACACAGCTGTTAAAGACTCTATTACAATTCAAATCAGTTTGTGCATGATTTTAACCGAAAGTATTCGTTTTATTGAACGTTATCGGCGGATGACGTCGACGTCAGCACCACTACTGAGCGTCACAGTTAGTTATTTTTGTGTAACTATTCGGAGTTAGTTATTAATATTTAGCGATTATGAATATTCTTTCGCTGAGAAATCCCAATCTTTCATTCACAGAAATGTAATAAAACAACTTACCTTACTAAATATCAGTTATATCCATGTATGGAATTAAAGGGACTTGATGCGATCCAGAGGAGGGATTGGTATCATTTCAAATATAAATGAAAACCTTTATGATATGCTTCAGTTTCATATACATATATGCATGAGCATTTCAAATTAAGCCGCATGTTACCTTCTAGTAATTATTGTTAAAGAAACTAACCATCCAAATATATTGTCTATATATTAACAGCAGCGTTATTCGTACTGATTAAATGTTGTATTAACAGCTGCGTTATTTTTACTGATTAAATGTTGTATTAACAGCAGCGTTATGTTTACTGATTAATTTTTTATTTACAGTTGCATCATACTGATTAAATGTTATATTAACAGCAGCGTTATGTTTACTGATTACATTTTTTATTTACAGTTGCATTATTCTTACTGATTAAATAATGTATTAACAGCAGCATTATGTTTACTGATTAAATTTTTTATTTACAGTTGCATTATTCTTACTGATTAAATGTTATATTAACAGCAGCGTTATGTTTACTGATTATTTTTTTTATTTACAGTTGCATTATTCATACTGATTAAATGTTATATTAACAGCAGCGTTATTTTTACTGATTAAATGTTGTATAACAAGTAGCGTTATTCTTACTGATTAAATGTTGTATTAACAGCAGCGTTAGTTTTACTGATTAAATGTTGTATTACTAGCAGCGTTATTCGTACTGATTAAATGTTGTATTAACAGCAGCGTTATTTTTACTGATTAAATGTTGTATTACTAGCAGCGTTATTCATACTGATTAAATGTTATATTAACAGCAGCGTTATTCATACTGATTAAATGTTGTATTACTAGCAGCGTTATTCTTACCGATTAAATGTTGTATTAATAGCAGCGTTATTCGTACTGATTAAATGTTGTATTAACAGCAGCGTTATTTTTACTGATTAAATGTTGTATTAATAGCAGCGTTATTCGTACTGAATAAACGTTGTATTAACAGCAGCGTTATTCTTACCGATTAAATGTTGTATTAATAGCAGCGTTATTCGTACTGATTAAATGTTGTATTAACAGCAGCGTTATTTTTACTGATTAAATGTTGTATTACTAGCAGCGTTATTCGTACTGATTAAATGTTGTATTAACAGCAGCGTTATTTTTACTGATTAAATGTTGTATTAACAGCAGCGCTATTCATACTGATTAAATGTTGTCTTTACAGCTGCATTATTCGTACTGATTAAATGTTATATTAACAGCAGCGTTATTCGTACTGATTAAATGTTGTCTTTACAGCTGCATTATTCGTACTGATTAAATGTTATATTAACAGCAGCGTTATTCGTACTGATTAAATGTTATATTAACAGCAGCGTTATTCGTACTGATTAAATGTTATATTAACAGCAGCGTTATTCGTACTGATTAAATGTTGTATTAATAGCAGCGTTATTTTTACTGATTAAATGTTGTCTTTACAGCTGCATTATTCGTACTGATTAAATGTTATATTAACAGCAGTGTTATTCTTACTGATTAAATGTTGTATTAACAGCAGCGCTATTCATACTGATTAAATGTTGTCTTTACAGCTGCATTATTCGTACTGATTAAATGTTATTTTAACAGCAGCGTTATTCATACTGATTAAATGTTATATTTACAGCTGCGTTATTCATACTGATTAAATGTTGTATTAACAGCAGCGTTATTCGTACTGATCAAATGTTGTATTAACAGCAGCGTTATTCATACTGATTAAATGTTGTATTAACAGCAGCGTTATTCGTACTGATCAAATGTTGTATTAACAGCAGCGTTATTCGTACTGATTAAATGTTGTATTAACAGCAGCGTTATTTTTACTGATTAAATGTTATATTAACAGCAGCGTTATTCGTACTGATTAAATGTTATATTAACAGCAGCGTTATTCGTACTGATTAAATGTTGTATTAATAGCAGCGTTATTTTTACTGATTAAATGTTGTCTTTACAGCTGCATTATTCGTACTGATTAAATGTTATATTAACAGCAGTGTTATTCTTACTGATTAAATGTTGTATTAACAGCAGCGCTATTCATACTGATTAAATGTTGTCTTTACAGCTGCATTATTCGTACTGATTAAATGTTATATTAACAGCAGCGTTATTCGTACTGATTAAATGTTGTCTTTACAGCTGCATTATTCGTACTGATTAAATGTTATTTTAACAGCAGCGTTATTTTTACTGATTAAATGTTGTATTACTAGCAGCGTTATTCGTACTGAATAAACGTTGTATTAACAGCAGCGTTATTCTTACCGATTAAATGTTGTATTAATAGCAGCGTTATTCGTACTGATTAAATGTTATATTAATAGCAGCGTTATTTTTACTGATTAAATGTTGTATTACTAGCAGCATTATTCTTACTGATTAAATGTTTTATTTACAGCTGCGTTATTCATACTGATTAAATGTTGTATTAACAGCAGCGTTATTCGTACTGATCAAATGTTTATTTACAGCTGCGTTATTCATACTGATTAAATGTTGTATTAACAGCTGCATTATTCTTACCGATTAAATGTTGTATTAATAGCAGCGTTATTCGTACTGATTAAATGTTGTATTAACAGCAGCGTTATTCTTACCGATTAAATGTTGTATTAATAGCAGCGTTATTCGTACTGATTAAATGTTGTATTAACAGCAGCATTATTTTTACTGATTAAATGTTGTATTACTAGCAGCATTATTCTTACTGATTAAATGTTGTATTTACAGCTGAATTATTTTTACTGATTAAATGTTGTATTACTAGCAGCGTTATTCTTACTGATTAAATGTTGTCTTTACAGCTGCGTTATTCATACTGATTAAATGTTGTATTAACAGCAGCGCTATTCATACTGATTAAATGTTGTATTTACAGCTGCGTTATTCTTACTGATTAAATGTTGTATTAACAGCAGCGTTATTCGTACTGATCAAATGTTTTATTTACAGCTGCGTTATTCATACTGATTAAATGTTGTATTAACAGCAGCGTTATTCGTACTGATCAAATAATTTATTTACAGCTGCGTTATTCATACTGATTAAATGTTGTATTTACAGCTGCATTATTCCTTCCACGATGAGAAGTTTTTGTACCTGGCGATGGACTACATGGGTGGCGGTGATATGGCAGTCTTTTTGACAAGAATACATGAACGCAGACTGATTTGTTGTCAAGCTAGATTTTACTGTGCTGAGATTGTGCTTGCACTGGACTATGTACATTCGTTGGGCTTTGTATACGGGTATTATAACAATTTTCATTTTCTAAATTAGGTAAAGCCGTTTATATTAATCAAGGCTTAGACAATTTTGAAAAAAAACTATTCCTCATTAGTATAAACAAAGTTATGTCCCCTTGAATGCTATATTTTGCCTTTTGATCTCTTTAAGGCCTTCATCTAAAGTTCGCATGGCTTTTAGCTCTACTGGCCAAAGGCGGATCATCCGTCCACAGTCAATTATTTTACTTTTCTCCACTCTATAGCATCTTCATCTTTCATCCGATCTTTTCCACACTTGCCGAGATTGTTCATATTAGGCCCATCACGATTGTCAGATGACATAAACTCTTGAATACATTCAATTCTCAGAACAAAAGGAAAATTGAGTTGGAATAATCATGAGTTTATACATGAGAATAAGAAAATGATTGGTTCTGGTCATCCTTGTATGAGCCTTTGTTTGCTGTGCTGCGACCGCCTCAATAAAAAGACAACGACCTAACTTTCTGTGTCGCCTGCGTAGCATGACAGACACTGAGGGCTCACTTTGTCCATCGTCCGTCTGTCGTCGTCCGTCCGTCCGTTACACTTTAACCTGCAACCTAACCTTGGTCATAACTTGAAAACTATTTGGACTATGTTCATGAAACTTCACACACACACGCACACACATACACACACGCACGCACGCACGCACGCACACACACACACACACACACATGTTCATCTTACTTCAAGGAATGTCATTAAACATGTCCAATAACTCTTGACTTTCATTTTGTCGGAGTTATGCCCTTTTTCATAAAACGATAACTTACAACCTACCCAAGTTGGCCCACGGCAGGTGACACAAGTGTTCCGTGGAACACACTTCCAATTTTTTTTAAAGCAATTATTAGACTTTTTTTGTTCCAGTGTTAAGCTCTACTTAGACTTTTTTTGTTCCAGTGTTAAGCTCTACTGGCCAAAGGCGTCCGTTAACTTTTTGATGTCAACTCTCTAGCACCTAGATCGGACAAGTAATACTGGAGTTATTGCCCTTGTTGAAAAATGTGTTAACTTTTTGATATCAACACTCTAGCACCTTCATTTTCCATCCGATCTGTACCAAACGTTACCAGATTATTAATATAAATGAACGCTCTAGACTATGAACGCTCGAATGAGTTCAGAAACCTGCCAAATCGGACATGTAACATTGGAGTTATTGCCCTTGAATTAACGGAAATTACTATGTTTTGTCTTGTCAACACTCTAGCGTCTCCATTTGTCATCCGATATTTATTAAACTTTACCACATTATTAATATCAATGAACGCTCTAGCCTATGAACGCTCGGATGAGTTCGAAAACCAGCCAGATCAGACCAGTAACACCGGAGTTATTGCCCCTGAATTATTGAAAAATGTGTTTACTTTTTTATGTCAACACTCTACAGTGATTTTTTTTCACCCTTTTGGGAATGTTACCGGTTACCATTCAATTGGAAAAAATCGCGGTATTTTGCCTGAATTTGGGATTTTTTCTCCATCAAACAAAAGCAATATTGTATGCTTAAATACGTTGCTAAAAGCAATATTGTATGCTTAAATACATGGCAAACACATTACTATGTATAGTATACAGTCTCTTGTAGTATTTCATTACCCTCACCTAAAATAATATAGTTCCCCACTTCTTCTCTTTATAAATAAACTTTCACGCGAAATATATAAAAAAACAAAACAAAAAAAAGCAATTTTTTTTATTGGGATTTTGTTCACTCCAATTGGGAAAAAACATATATGTTTTTCGGTACCACTTATATAAGGAAAAAACATTGCTCCAACACCTAAGTTTTTCATCTGATCTTTACCAAACTTTACCAGATTGTTATGATAGGGCCTTCATTTTTCTGTATTGCAGTTGTGCATATCTTCACCTTTTTTCCAGTTGAATGATTTTTAGCGGAGTTATGGCCCTTTAAATGTTTTAATACACATAAGTTGTATGGCCTAGTTCTGCTGAACCCATGGCCATATTTCAATGAAACTTGGCTAGGATGATCAGTATCACGCCTAGTTGTGCATATCGTCACCATGTTCCGGTTGAATGATGCTTGGTGGAGTTATGGCCCTTTAAAGGTTTTACTACACAAACATTGTCCGCACTAGTTCTCCTGAACCCCAAAGCGGACTTCAGCGAAACCTTGCAGGTATGATCAGTACCAGGCCTAGTTGTGCATATCACCATCATGTTCCGGTTGAAAGATTTTTGGCGGAGTTATGGCCCTTTAAAGATTTTACTAAACAAACTTTGTCCGGACTTGTTCTCCTGAAACCCTGGGCGGATTTCAACGAAACTTGGCAAGGATGATCATTATCCTGCCTGTTGTGCATATTGTCGCCTTGATCTGGTTGAATGATTTTTTTGAGGAGTTATGGTCCTTTAAATATTTTAAGACACTGTCTGGACTAGTCTCTTCTGAACTCCTAGACGGATTTCAGCGAAACTGGGCAAGAATGTTCAGTACCAATCCTAGTTGCGCATGTGACTGCCATGATCCGGTTTAGTGATTTTTAATAGAGTTATGGCCCCGTATACACACAATTTATCCGGACTAGTTTTCCCGAACCTCCGGCTGGATTTCAATGAAACTTGGCAGGAATAATCAGTACCAAGCCTAGTTGCACATGTCGTTGTCGTGTTCTTGTTGAATTATATTTGGTGGAGTTATGACTCTTTAAATCTTTTTAATACATAAGCTTTGTCCCGATTACTTCTGATCCCCTGCCTGGATTTCTATGACACTTGGTAGGGATGACCATTACCAAGTCTAGTTGCACATATCTTTGTCGTGTTTCAGTTGAATGATTTTTCGCGAATTTATGCCCCTTTCTCCTATAGGGGAGACATCTGTTTTTACTAAAATCAACCACAGTTCTAATTTAGTATGGTTATGTAGTGACTCAAGGCACAACAATTACATGAAATGGGTTTTGACCGCCTACATAAAGGGCCCCCTACAGGCGGTCAAAATGTATTTTATAAAATTGTTGCGCCTCGAGTCCCTAAATATTGATACCAAATTAGAACTAGAGCCTCTTGTTTAATTTTTAGCATGGGTCAATGGTATAAGTTTCTGTTGTAGGTATTTTTTCGTTGCTCGTGATTGAAATGATCTATTGAAAAGGCACCTAACTTTTCACAGAGAAAATAGACCAGAAGTTTGAGAAAATAGCAGCCCTAATAGGCTGTCTTTACAAAAGTGTTGGTTTGCTGTGATCTGACCCAAAACGTTTTATGTGGGTAAATAGGTAGGACTTTTTTTGCCGAGCCCTCTGACAGAGGTTTAAAAAGTGTTTTACTATAGCACTTTGTGGCCCAATGTTAAAAAATACAAAGAAAAAAAGTACTATAAAGTATGTCGAGTAGCTGCCTTTTAGTGAGTAGGTCGGAGCACAGAAATCATTTTTTAAGGACGACCTATTTAGCTCGGCTACTTTCTCAAACTTCTGGTCTCTTTTCTCTCTGAAAAGTTGGCCTTTCATTCCACTTTTGTTTTTTTAGCTCGACTATTCGAAGAATAGCTTGAGCTATTGCGGTTACCCTTTCGGCGGCGTCGGCCAGTCATATGTCGAGGTCATATAAATGTGCATATTAAAAATATAGGATTATTCACGGGTCTTTAAATATCTTTGACTGAATATGTATAAAGTTAATTATTAGTTGATAACTTTTAATTGGACATTCCAATGTTGGGGTTTGGCCTGGAGGGTTAAAGCCGTTATTATTATGTCTATAGAGTTTGGATTCTCAAAATATGCAAGTTTATGTATTTATAAACCTCCTCGTCAGTAGGTTTAGAAAAGTGTACATCTGTTGTAAAATATGCCTGTTGCAGCAATTTTTTTCACCCTTTTGGGAATAATACCGGTAAAGAAATAAACTGGGATTGGGAATTAGTTTACTCCATCTGGGAGAAAACCCCAAAGTTTTTGCATTTGCGAATGATACCCTTTTTTCCGGTACCTCTCATATTTAAGTGAAAAAAACACTGCTGATAGGGACCTAACAGTTTTCTATTTTTGACATTATTAGTTGTAAAACAATTGTTTAAAAGTGTTTGTAGTGGACACCATTTTGAAAAGCTCCCTTTGACCTTATTAGAGGCTCAAACATTTGTCACTTCCTGTATTACAGGCTTGTTAGCCAGAAGAGGTTGCTCTAACTTGTTGTTGAAGTTCTATTTTTATGGTAACTTTGTATTGCAGAGAATTAGAGGCTGAAAATGTGATGATAGCCTCAACTGGACATATCAAGTTGGTAGATTTTGGAAGCTGTTTGAGGATGAATAAGGTATGAAAGGTTGCACACTAATGTAATTGGTTTTATCTCTGTATTTGGTTGGTACTTATATCTTTTGATATTTAAAAACTCTAAAACATGTTTTATGCTCCGACAATTTCTGGGGAGCATATAGTTGCCATCATGTCCGTCCTTATGTCCGTCCGTATGTCCATCCGAACTCCTCCATTTCATCCAATTCTCACGAAACTTCACAGCTTTGAAGTTTTTCGAATCTACAGCTTGTCCGCTCATCTCCTCCTACATTTTTCATCCATTTTTTTTAAATGTCATAGTAAGTATTAGTATGATGATAGTAGCGCATATTATCAGCACGTTCCGGTTGAATGATTTTTCGATTCTAAAGTTTGTCCACTCAACTCCCACATTTTTCATCCGATTTTCACGAAATTTGAAAGGACGTATCTGTATGATGTATAGTAGCGCATATTATCAGGATGGCCTGGTTGAAAGATTTTTGGCGGAGTTACGGGACATTGAAATTTTTCGAATCTGAAGCTTGTCCGCTCAACTCGTATATTTTTCATCCCATTTTCACAAAACAGTATGATGTCTAGTATCGCATATTATTAGGACGTTCCTGTTGAATGATTTTTGGCAGAGTTATGGGCCTTTGACCTTAGTAATCACACTGTCCGTTCGTGCGTCCGTCCGAAATCCTGTCTCTCCATTCCTCGACAACTGCTGAAGGGAACTTCACGTAAATGTCCATCAAGGTCAAGGTTATTGTTACTAAAAAAACAGTCTCCGCTCAATTACTTTTGTTAGGAATGAGGTATTGCAATGAAACTTGCAGGGTATGTAGCTTATATGGAAAGGAAGCGTGGGATTGCATTTGGGGCTCATGTTCTCAAGGTCAAGATCAAAATAGAAAATGATTTCCGCTCAATAATTGAAGTAAGGAGTGAGATATTGGAACGAACTTGCTGTGTATGTACGTTATATGGAAAGGAAGGTTGAGATTACATATGGGGGTCACTGGGGTCACTGGGTCAAGGTCACTGTTACTAAAAATAGAAAAACGGTTTCTGCTCAGTAACTTTAGTAAGGAATGAGATATTAGAATGAAACTTGCTGTGTAGGTAGCTTATATCAAAAGGAAGTTTGGGATTGCATTTTGGGTCACTGGGTTCAGGGTCATTGTTACTAAAAACAGAAAAACGGTCTCCGCTCAATAACTTCGTTTTAAATGAGATATTGCAACGAAACTTGCTGCGTAGTTACCAAACTTGCTGTGTAGTTACCATATATGGAAATGAAGTTTGGGATTGCATTTGGGGGTCACTGGGGTCAAAAGTATTGGTAAAGTATTATTTAACTTAAATAAAACTTAGGAATGAGATGTCAATGAAAGTTGCTGTGTATGTAGCATATATTTTTATTACAGACACATCTTTTCTTTCTTTACAGTTATCATTTACTATGCATGCATTTATCAGTGTGAATCACATGTCATTCTTCTACGCTGTTTATATCACTTTAATACAAGAACTACAGCGACTTCATGTATGTAATTTTCTGGTTTGTTTTGTAGAAAAAAACTTTTGTTACTTCATTTTCATCTTATCAGTAGTGTAATAGCATTTCAAATGGAAAACTTGGTTTTCGTGGAATTTCCACTTTTCTTGTTTATTCTTAAGCTGCTTACCTGAATCCCCACTCACCGCCTATCCATCATCAAGAGGGGTTTGGGGCTTGAAGGGGAGTGAGTGGGGAATCGGAGCGTGGGGCGGGGATGCCCAATTTAAAAGATATAAGTAGATATTGTATGGAATGTAAAACATATTTTGTAAACGTAAACATCTTGCTTCTTATTCATAGCTCAACCATATTGGGACATGGGCTCCCCCCACCCCTCACACCCGCCCACTAACCCACAAACTGACCATTATCCCACTTGTTATAACAAAGATTTTATCTTTTAACTTGACCTTTTTTCAGAAAAGGCAAGCTTTTCTTCTCGCCCAGCTTTAGCATTTCCCTTACTTAACCTTTTTGCTTAAAGGAACACAAGTCAGTCTTAAAGTTTGTATCTAGAATTAAATTCGCTTCTTGATTCATTAATCCAGTATCATTTTGACTTGAAAACTGCTTGCATATATTTAAATATCATTTTGAGTTTTTAATTTTCCTTCGTTATTCGACAATAATTTTAGGTATATTATTGATATATTATAAAAAGCAGTCAGTAATATGAAAAAACAATTATCTTTCAGCTGTTCTTATGCTTAATATTAATGACCGAACACATGCAAGTTATGAAGAAAAACTAACAGGGCGCCGCGGGTTTTTAAAAATTCGAGATTGCCGTCTGTCCTTTTAACCCTTATTAGTATATAAACTCCGCTTTAATATACTATACTCTATGTACTTTGCGATCCTCAGGTGAGATTAGGCTTTCATGTGGGCTCACCGGACTATATGGCACCCGAGACTTTCATGGATAACGAGGAGAGGGACGGCTACTATGGCAGAGAGAGTGATTGGTGGTCCTTGGGCGTGCTTCTCTATGAAATGTTGGCTGGTAAGAAAATTACACTACAAAACTGTTTATCAAAACTCTAGCCAGGTGTTTAGGTCATATGATAATGTATATGTATATGTGCCGGTTAAAAATGTAGGAATTTTTATGTGTTCTTAAATTATCTGTGATTGAATATGCGTAAAATTAATTATCTTAATTCAACACTCCTGTTTTGGGGATTTTGCCTGGCTGGTTGAAGCTGTTTATATTGTGTATATAGAGTTTGGATTCTCAAAATATGTAAGTTATGTATATACCTCGTCGGTAGTAGGTTTAGAAACAGTAACATTTGGATGTTGTGAGCGGGATAGAGACTTTTATACTGTCAAATTTGTGTCGCCTATTCCTCTAAAACTATAACGGCTGGCCACACCAAACTTCATGTGTTAGATCATTATCATGTAGTGTATGAAATAAATCCAATCCAAATTTCAATAGTTATAGCCCTTTATAATTTAAAGCCTTCTCTTAATAATTCGCCTTCTACTAAAAAGTTGTCTAACATAGTTTATTAAACCACTAAGGGTATGACAAGACAAGAAACAGCAGCATACGTGTGCCTTTAATATAGCACTATAGTTCACAATTCCAATAACTGTTCATTGTAGCATGGTCACAGACAATTCTAATTGTTCAGACACAGGTGTAAATCGTTTAATTGAAAATATGACCTGTCAGAATAACTGTGAGAATAACTGTGAGTATAACAGTTAGAATAACTGAAGTGAGCTGAAATGGACATGCTACAAAACAAATACAGTATGGTTTCATCTCGTTGGTTAATTTAAACACCTCGATGGGCTACGCCCATCTCGATGTTTAAATGAACCAACTCAATGAAACCATACTCTATCTATTACATATTGTCTGGTTACTGAGGAGGTATTAACTTTTCTATCAGTACCGCTGAGGTCAAGTCTGGTAATCTTTAAGACACCATTCTAAACAATTTAAAACGTCAAAAAACATACAAACACAGTTACATTATTTTAAAGCAACAGTACGTTCAAACAACACATTTAATTGCTAAAAACATGATGAAAGTGCATATTTTCTTTGTTTGATATTGAGAAATGGGTGTACAATGCAAGTTGTGAGAATTAGTTTGTATTGTGATCAGTCTCTCCGAAAAAGTTTGTATTCCACACATAAAAAAGAAAACAATATTTCCAGCGGGTTTATATTATGCGTAATCAAAACCAGGTGTTAGGGAGCAAACCGGGCCTTCGGCCCGTATTATAATGATCTTCAAGTCCTCATCAGGTATTTCTGGCACAATATAACCCTCTGAAAATACTTTATTTATATACCCCACCTTACGGACGTATTATGTTGTGGCGTTATCAGTCCAATGTTGTCTGTCCATCCGTCCGATTGAAGCTAATAACTATATACTGAACAAAAAAATTTAGCACGACTTTTTAGGGACATAAGATTAAAGATATGAACATTGATATAACTGTTGAAGATATTAGAGACATGCTCGGTAATGATGTGATTTTCGAAGTTTATTGTTATTTTGTTATTTTCTAAGGGAAGTATCGGAATTACCTCCCATATATTAAAAACAACTTATTTTATTATACAACCGTATTTTGGATTTCTGTGACTGACTTTCCACAAAATATAGGTCACGTACGATCTCCGCTACAAAATTCATATCTTGTTTTTTCTTCAAGGATTTTTACCAAAATTCACTAGAATGTTCCTCATATGCATCTAACATCATATGCAACATTTCGGGTCGCTGTGACCACTTTCGATGAAATATATGTCACATCCAGTCTCCGCTACAACATGCATCTCCCATAATACAGGTTAAAATAGACGTTTAATGCTCTTTTCAACCGTTTCTTACTGGCAAGCATATATAGCTACATAGAACGTCAGAATAATAAAAATAACTACACAGGAGCCAATTTATCAGGCAAGCATCTCCCACAGTTAATGACATTGCTTTAACATCTTTTGGGATTGACACTGATGTTGGTCAAATCAAAAATCTGGTCCTTTATTAGCTTAACTATTCGAAAAATACGAGAGCTTGTGTACTCGCCCCGGCGTCGGCGTCGGCGTCCCACATCAAGGCTTGCGTGTAAGCTGTGTTTACAAGTCTATCTCTCTTACATTTCTTACCCTAGCACAACCCAATTTGGCCATGGGCTTCCTTATATCATTATCTTAAGGGCTGTATAAATAATTTTGGCTCTTATAACCCATGGGCTCCCATGGAACCCAAATTATGATAGCCCTTTAAATGTGTCTCATTTCACATCAACTTTTGCGTGTAAGCTGTGTTTAGAGGTCTATATCTCTTACATTTCTTGTCCTAGCTCAACTAAATTCGGGAATTGGTTTCCTTATAGTATATAATGTTGTAAAGGGTTGCATAAGTAATGTGTCTTCTACAAATAAAGTCTGGGCTCCCATGGAACCCACATTTTGACGGCCCATAACATGTGCAATGTAGGCAGATCAAGGTTTGCGTGTAAGCTGTTATATCTATATCTCTTAAAATAATTTTTCTTATGTCACCCAAATTTTGGTTTGGGATTTCTTATAACATTATTCATCGTATTCATACTTCACCAATATTGGGACATGGGCTCCATCCTACATCCCCACTCCCACCCACCCAGCCCGAAACCGTTTATTTTTTACATAATTATTTTTGTGTTGTTTTGGTCAATTCTTACACAGGACTATGTTGCGCCCCGCCCCCAACCCCACCCCAACCCACCCCAACATTGTTTTAGCCTTGTTTTTTGATGGTATATACTGGCTATATAATTGATTATTCTCTGAAAAATCGAATAGTCGAGCTGCGCTGTTCGCCGACAGCTTTTGTATTAATAGGGTTTTACATGTAGGCCGTGACCTTCTAGTTTAAAAGAAGAACTGATATGAATTTCATGACAACAACATTTGATATAAGAGCCATTGTAGCTAGTAGAGCGTCCACATGCCCTCGTGGGCCTCTTGTTTTCACTATTAATATGAAGAACAATTATGATAACTAAAGATTTAATATCATTTATCGCATAGTCGTTTAGTCACTTGAATAATTGTCTTCCCTTTTTAACACACCAATATGAAACACATTTAGTATCCTTTTGTCAGTTCTTATAACTCATCTTTTAAGTATATTCATGAAAGTATTAATAAATGTAATCAAACATACCGACACAGTTTATTTTTGTTTGCTATATCTCCGATAATTACCCCAACATCCGACAAAGTTTATTTTTGTTTGCTATATATCTCCGATAATTACCCCCGACATCTTACTGTGTTGATGAGCCGTTAACCAACATTCAATTAAACAAACACTGATTATAACTGATACTGGTATTTGTTTCGAGTCATGTCCAACTTTTTTATTACAGACATCATTGACGATATTGTAAGTGTGCTTATACTTTAATTGGATCAATAAACCATTCAGACAATCTGCTGATCAAACAAATTATCCCCTCACTATCGTCAGGGTGTGAAAGTTGCCACTGATTTGCGTAAAGCGTCTAGCTTACGCAGATTGCCGATGAAACAAAGGAAAAGCTAGTCTCGGCCAGCTAGACCGTATCCTGGTTCTGGATCTGTGAAGCATAGCGTAACGAAGAAATCAGAAGCGGGCCCGGTGACAAAGGCTAAGGAAAGAAGATGTCTCCTGCGTCCTATCCTATCATCTGACGTCCACAGATCCTGGAAGTCTAGTCCGCGGGCCGGAAGGAGTCGTTACCCTTTCGGCCTACATTCGACTTAGACCAAGTGGGAAAGGACGTCGGGCGGTGTGTGCGGCGCAGGGGTCATACTGTGATTGGTGTGGCCCCAAACAGAGAACCCGACCAGTAGCGGATGTAGGACAACCACCTTAGCGGATGTAGGACACCTCCACCAGACCACCACTTCGCCGCCACAGCGACAACTACACAGAGCGAAAGCGACACAACATCTACACACAGACAACAGAAACGACAACACAGCAGCATCACCAGATCAACCTACATACTCACCTAGAAAAGACCAGACTCTATTGTGCCCATCGCGTCAGGGTTACCTCGACGTGTTAGTTGGCGGACGGTCTATAAACCTTCGAACTACACACACACACACTGTTTGTCTTGAAAACGAACGAGCAAGCGTCGCTGATGATCTAAACTATACATTTTGTGTGACAGAATAAGCAAGGGTATATAAGGAAGATACAAACTACAAGAGTTACTGCTCTTTGTTGTATTAACCTACAGCTGAAGCAGTGCATTAAGGTGGTAAATTTGCATTCTCAGAATTAGTAAGTTGCCCATTAGTTTGCATTTTTCAGGTTACCTCCCTTTCCAAGCTAGTAATTACAAGTTGACCATTATTTTGTATTTTTCAGGTTACCTCCCTTTCCAAGCTAATAGCCGCGAGGAAATTTATAGTAACATAAGAAAAAGGAAGATACCCTTGAGTGTTCCAGAAGTCATACAAGATGAGGAGGCAGAAAGTTTGATACAGGCTTTGGTATCTGATAGGTAACATCAACTGATGTTTGTTTATTCATTCACACACTGCAGAGTGAAAACTATTTGAGATGTTGAACGCAGAATTGATGTTTGCATCCATGGTAATATGGAGATGCCACAGTATTTTGTTTTACGGCCAAACTAGGTTTGGTTGCGGCTATAGAGGCATCACTTTGTGCTGTCCCATCGCATCCCGAAATAGTTTTGAGCTCGTCGCCAAATGCCATGTGCGCTTATCGGATGATACGTTGTGTCTATCGCCCATCAGTCGTCCGTTAACCATTTATTGTGAGCTCTCTAACCATTCATTTCATATGATCTTAAGAACATTTCCTAAGTTATATATGCGAATCTTTTTTGCGCATACATGCCTAAGAGCGATGTACACATATATCATATCGCATTAGTAACACTGGAGTTATGGCCCATGATTTAGTTAAAAATGCTGTATTTTGCCCCGATAAAATGAAAGGGCCTTCATTTGGCCGGATTTCAACAAACTTTGCAGGGATGATCAGTATTAAGCTTAGTTGTGCATAATATTCTCACCGTGTTCCGGTTGAACAATTTTGGCAGAGTTATGGCCCTTTAAAGATTTTAGTAAACAAACTTTGCCTGGACTAGTTCTCCTGAACTCCTGGCCGAGTTTAAACGAAACTTTTTAGGAACTTTTTCAGTTCCGGGTCTTATTGTGCATATCATCGCTTTGTTCCGGTTGAATGGTATTTGGCAGAAGTTATTGCCCTTTAAAGGTTTTAATACACAAAATGTGTCTAGTCTAGTTCTCCTGAACCCCTGGCTGGATTTCAACGAAACTTGAAAAGTAATCAGTATCAAGCCTAGTTCTGCATATCATCGCCGTATCCGGTTGAATGATTTTTGGCAGAGTTATATCCCTTTAAAGGTTTTAATACACACACTTTTCCCAGACTATTCTCTTCTGAACTCATGGCCGTGTTTTAACGAATTTTGGCAGGGATGATGAGTACCAACAGATGTAAAAATTGAACAGGAAAAGTAGCATTCAAGGACGACAGTCAACCACAAGCACACACAGAAACAAAGAACCATTTTAAAGATGAATAAAAGGCCAAATAAGACATCGCAAACACAAAAGTGTTGCCAATAGGGCTACCGCCTTGGAACGGTCAGTGGCAGAGAAGGCCGCTGGGGGTTTAAACCAGGTTCTATGGTGCCTAGTTGCGTCTACCAAGCCTAGTTGTGTCTATCATTGCCGTGTTCTGGTTGAATGATTTTAGAACATGTATGGCACTTTTAAGATTTTATTAGACAAACATTGTCCAGACTAATTCTCCTAATTCACTGGCCGGATTTCAGAGAATCTTGGCAGGAATGATCAGTACCAAGCCTAGTTGCGAATTTCTTGGCCGTGTTCCACTTGAATGAATTTTGGCTGAGTTATGGCCCCTTAAAGGTTTTAATTCACTAACTATGTACAAACTAGCTCTCTTGAACCTCTGGCCGGATTTCAACTAATCTTGGCAGGGATGATCAGTACCAAGCCTAATTGTGTATATCATTGCCATGTCCTGGTTGAATGATCTTTGACAGAGTTATGGCCCTTATACATCAGATTTATCTTTAGCTAGTAGAGCGTCCGCAAAACTGAAAATGACAAAATATATCCCCCCCTCAAAAAAACAACAACAACGAAATCCTACCCCAAAATAGCTACCCTCCCTGTAAGAGACGGAGACAAGGTCATAAACAGCCCTTTTCATATCATGTGTATGCACCTTCGCGAAATAAATCAGGCACTCAACATGATTTCAATACTGCTAGTGATTGCTATCAAGAAATGATCATAGTTTCCAAACAAAGTTTGCTTCAAAGCCCAACTCCAAACTGTCTTTTGCTACTAACATAAGTCCAAGAAAGGGCGAAATGCTATAAGGTAGGACTTTACATATAGGATTATGAAATATGCACCGACAAGGAGAAGCCATTTAAAACTCTCAATTTAGGAATGCCAGTTAAATGTTGAAATGCTATCGTTACAGTATTTAATTATCGATTATAACAAATACCTGCATTGATATCCGTCAATGTGATCGAAAATAGCACTGGGGTAAACGTCAAGATCGCTGTTACCGAAATAGCAATTTAAAATGGTTTCCGCTCTGACAGTAACTTTAGTTAGGAATGAGATATTAGAACCACACTTGCTGTGTGGGTAGCTTATCTGGAAAGTAAGGTATTGCATTTGATGTCACTGGGGTCAAGGTTAGGTCGCTATGACTAAAAATAGGAAAACGGTTTCCGCTCAATAACTTTCTTTAGGAATGAAATATTGCGACGAAACTTGCTGTGTGGGTAGCTTATATGGAAAGAAAGCTTGGGATTGCATTTGGTGTCAAGATCAATGTTTCTAAAAATGGTTCCTCGGCAATGACTTTAGTAAGGAATTAGATATTTCAATTATACTTGCTGTGAAGGTAGCTTATATGGAAAGGAAGCTTAGGATTGCATTTGAGGTCACTTGGGCCAAGGTCTCTGTTTCTGAAAATAGAAAAATGATTTCTACTCAACAGCTTTTGTTAGGAATGAAATATTGCGATGAAATTTGCATTGTTACTAGCTTATATAGAATGGAAGCTTGTTATTGCATTTGCGATCACTGGGGTCAAGGACACTGTTTAAAAAAATAGAAAAAATGTATCTGCACAATAATGTAAGTTAGGAAAGAGGTACTGAAAAGAAACTTGCTGTGTTGGTGGCTTATATGGATAGGAAGCTTGAGATTGCATTAGCGGTCACTGGGATCAAGGTCAAGGTCACTGTTGCTTAAAAACAGGAAACTGGTTTCCACTCAATAACCTTTGTTAGGAATGAGACGAAACTTACTGTGTAGGTAGCTTATATGGAAAGCAGGGCAGGACCATTTGTTTCTGAGTTACTCGTACTACATAATATTTGAATGGTCAAATTGATAAATTGTTTAAGAATTTATCTGAATTTCTACTCGTCCTGCATCAGTAAGCACTCGACATGGTGAGCGGATGGGTGGAATTTTTGCGCCCTGGAAAGGAAGCTTTGAATTGCTTTTGAGGTCACTAGGTCAAGGTAATGTCACTGCTACTAAAATGTGAAGGTGAAGGTAAGTTATATGGACAGAAATATTTGAACGAAACTTTGTAGAAAGCTTCTGGAAAATCTGGCTTTCGTGGAACATTCACGTTTCTTGTCTTTTCTGAAACAATAGTTATACACTAACAGGGCATGCATACACTTACTGAGACAAATATAACCACTTAACTATCTAGCATAGGTAAGATAAGTGTTAATCATTGGTCCGGTGTCCGTACACACTCCTGGGGACATAGCCGTCCACCACTGGCGTGCCATCAACTGTGAGATTTAATTATCGTATGATATTATACGCTTGTAAAACTTTGACAGTTGTTTCATTTTTCGAAGATCATCTGGTGAGAGATTCGTGGCCATTTTAGCCCTCTTCTTTGAGAAAACTCCTCAGGTTTACTCTATAATCCAGTGTCGTATTAGTTGTACATGTAATAAATGAATAAAATTGATCCATTAAACATATCTTTCAACTAATGAGGATATCTTATTGTGTAAATATTACTTGGGTTAATGAGAGTAAATAACAAGAACCTGTAGGAGATAATGATAGAATATCTTGTTCATTTCTGATATTGATGGATCAGTGGTATTTATTAGCTCTACTGATCAGAGATCAGCAGAGCTTATGCCGTGGTGCGGCGTCCGTCGTCCGTCTGTCTGTCTGTCTGTCCGTCTGTCTGTAAACTTTTTTTTGTAGCGACTTCTCCTCTGAAACTACTGAATGGATTTTCATGAAACTTTACAGAAATGTTGCCCATGAAGTCTTGTTGATCCTAGCAAAAATTCATACCGAGCAGAGCTCTGCGCCGGCCGACGATGATCGGCTAATGGTAACACATGTGCAAATGTTGAAATCGTACGGGTGGCTGGGCAAAAAAACTGTGTCGCACCGGAAGCGCCGCCATTGATGAAATTGTGTTCGGCAATTTCGGATTTTTTCCTCAAATCATCAGGGGATCAGTCTGTTTCTCTTGGACGATTGTCTCTTTTCGTAGTTTGGAGTATTCGTACTAGTTCGGCTAATCCCGTCGCAAGTAGTTACGAATGAAGCGATATGCTTATCATTAGAAAGTTGTTTTATTATTTGTTATTGGTTGTCAAAATTAAACTAATTCAAAAATTCAAAAATTCAAATATTCAAAATTCAAAATTTCCAAATTCAAAATTTCAAAATTTCAAAAATTTTAAAATTCCAAAAATTCCAAAAAATTCAAAATTCAAAAATTTCAAAATTCAAAAATTCAAAAATTCAAAAATTCAAAATTTTCAAAATTTCAAAATTTCAAAATTTCAAAAAAAAAATTTAAATTCAAAATTCCAAAAATTTCAAAATTTTCAAAATTTCAAAAAAAAAAATCAAATTCAAAATTCCAAAATTTTTCAAAGATTCAAAATTTCAAAATTTCAAAATTCAAAAATTTCAAATTCAACATTTCAAAATTTTCAAAATTTCAAAATTTCAAAATTTCAAAAAAAAAAATTAAATTCAAAATTCCAAAAATTTCAAAATTTTCAAAATTTCAAAAAAAAAAATCAAATTCAAAATTCCAAAATTTTTCAAAGATTCAAAATTTCAAAATTTCAAAATTCAAAAATTTCAAATTCAACATTTCAAAATTTCAAAATTTCAGAATTCCAAAAATTCAAAATTTCAAAATTCAAAAATTTCAAAATTCCATGAATAATTTGATTTAATAATAAAATAATTGTTGCCTTTTAGGTTCGGTCGATATGTGTTGCATTTATCGACCTGAGAAAAGTATTATCGACCGAGACGATATCAGGTCGATAAATATAGTTTAATAACCAGTGTTTTTGAGATACGGGAAATATCTCCCGAGGTAGAGAAATGGCCCCGATATAAGAACGAGTGCGGAGCACGAGTTTTTATATAGGGGCCATTTCTCTACCTCGGGAGATATTTTCAGTATCTCAAAAACACTGGTTATTAAACTATATATTACATAATTTAAAATGACTTTATTAATATTTCTAATGATTAATGCCTTTTTACACCAGAGAGATATTTCCCAGTAGAACAAACGAGTTGATATAGCTTTTCTCTTCCCAGTATTTTCTATACAAATCACAGACAAATATGTAATATATACACATATCGACCTCACTGAAAGGCAATAATTTTATAAAATTGCTGATAACAGGTTTGGCATGAAGGAGTTAGTCCAAATTTACCACAGTCCTGACATGACCAAACTTTAATACGAGAGGGAATGATAAATGGTCAAGGGTGGGCCACAGCTTGTGAGATTGAAACTGTGTCTACCATTTTAGGCTACAACATCAATGTAACATGAGTTTGGTGCAGAGCAATATCACATGTATTCTTTTTCAACCAATGAAGGAGAATTGTCATGTACAACCATTGACTTACTTTTGAACAATAAACAGTTTCAAGTTCTAATGATGCTGATAGTAGTAAAAAGTAAAAAGCGAATATCACCCACCGAAAACACGCATGGCAACAAGAGCAAACATAATTCAGAAAATTATATTAGTACACCATATACTGAACCAAATAAGGACTCAAATTCCAACTCTAATATAACCAATGCCATCCAATCTTTATGTAGGAAACTAGGAATCAAAACCTCTTGAAAACGAAACACAGTCAGAATCAAAGAAAAGGGAAATGAGAAATAAACGGGAAAAAAGGTATATTATCAAAACATATCAAATAAATGACATACCAGAAGCTGCACCATTACAGAAAGATGAAAAATTCAACCTTGCTATGGGGGATATACTTGCCTTTGAAATAGAACAGATGTCGTACGTTTTTTCTAAATGCGAAATTTGTCTAGAAAGAAGAACTGAATTGAAAATGTTCAGTGACACTGTTTGTAGTAGCTGCCAAAAAGATATGTGTGATACAAAATAATTCTCTCTGGAAAACAATATAAACCCAGGAAAGGTGCCTCTTGAGTTGAAAGAGTAAAAATAAGATAATTTTCAAAATTTGGTTTTAAAAAAAATCACACCGTAAATACCTTAACCTTTACAATAAACTTGGTTGAACATCTATGATAAAGACGAAGCGTCTCCGTAGTCGAATGGTTAACGACGTTGCATTCTAAACCTTCACCTCTCATCGCTGGGTTCGAATTACACTGGGAGCTCGATTTGTAAGTGAGGAAGTGTCGATTCTTACGGATGACGGGAGGTTTACAGTACTGGTTCTACCCAGGAAAAGTGTGTGGATGCCTCCAACACAAAAAAAATCGACCGTGATACTAGTATATAACCTTACATGTGTTGAAAATGATGTAAAACACCATACAAACAAACAAACTATGATAAAGATCGAGTTTGAGTTTACCACCTACCACAATTTAGAGGTGTGTCAAATGCCTAGGCCATTGCTTGGTCAGCTGATTTTGATGATCGAAATTATGAATAGTCAATTAATTTACTCATATGTTGATTGACAAGAAACATAAGATAGGTTAGTATTTTATCACAACAATATAGAATAATTATTAAGAGTAAAATATTTGGTTTACAAGTTAAATTTTATATGCGATCCGATATATCATGTGGGTGTTAATTTTAAGAGCTCTGCTCGGTCTTAGGCAGTGCCTAAAATTCATATTATTGATGTGAAATCCAAGATGGCCGCCAGATCTAAAAATAGGTTTTTAAAAAACAAGTTTGTAGCGACTTCTTCATGAAAACTATAAGTGATATTGATATGGGACTTTTTCTAAAATGATCAGCATGACATGATGTTGGTCCTTGTCGAAAATCGTTTTGATTCGACGTTAAACATGGCTGCCAGCGGCCATCTTTGTTTACATAGAGTTATATAATGAAAACTTGTAGCAACTACTCCTCTAAAACTACTTGACGGATTTTCATGAAACTTCACAGGAATGTTGCTCTTGATGTCTAATTGATCCTAGCAAAATTTCAGGTCGGCCGGAAATTCAAGATGGCCGCCATGGCTAAAAATAAATTTTCAAAATACAAGTTTGTAGCGACTACTTCTTGAAAACTATAAGTGATATTGATATGGGACTTTTTCTAAAATGATCAGCATGACATGATGTTGGTCCTTGTCAAAAATCGTTTTGATTCAGCGTTAAACATGGCTGCCAGAGGCCATCTTTGTTTACATACAGTTATATAGTAAAAACTTGTAGCGACTACTCCTTTGAAACTACTTGACAGATTTTAATGAAACTTTACAGGAATATTGCTCTTAATGTGTAATTGATCCTAGCAAAATTTCAGATCGGCCAGAAATTCAAGATGGCCGCCACAGCTAAAAATAGATTTTTAAAAAAGAAGTTTGTAGCGACTACGTCTTGAAAACTATAAGTGATATTGATATGGGACTTTTTGTAAAATGATCAGCATGACATGATGGTTATCAGAGTCAAACATTATTTTGATTCGACGTTAAACATGGCTGTCAGCGGCCATCTTTGTTTACATAGAGTTATATAATGAAAATTTGTAGCGACTATTCCTGTGAAACTACTTGACGGATTTTCATGAAACTTCACAGGAATGTTGCTCTTGGTGTCTAATTGATCCTAGCAAAATTTCAGGTCGGCCGGAAATTTAAGATGGCCGCCACGGCTAAAAATAATTTTTCAAAAAACAAGTCTGTAGCGACCACTTCCTGAAATCAAAATCAATCAGTAGAGCTTCAAGGTCATTGACCTCTTGTTATAATAAATGCCATCAATTCAATTATTCTCCTCTACCCCAACAGGATCGAGCAGTGCAGATTTTACCGCATCCGCATTACCGCATGGAATAGTAAAAAATTACGAAATTAATGTTGTCTGGACTCTAACCTAGGTTATTGTTATCTAATCTTCTCCAATGTCACTGCCAGGTTCTATAATCAGCCCCATTACATCAGTAATTCCAGAGTTATGCCCCATGGAATAGTAAAAATTGACGATTGCTGTTGGGTAATGAAATTAATGTTGCCCAGACTCTAGCTTGGGTAATTGTTATTTAAATCTTACCAGAATTGGCCAAATTGCATATGGGCACATATCTTGGACAGGTTCGATATATCAGCCCCATCACACCAGTTATTCCAGAGTTATGGCCCTTGGAATAGCAAAATATCACAAAATTAATTTCCTTAATAAATTATGAATATGTAAAGCAAAAGCGGGGGCATCCTTGTCCCACGGACACATTTCTAGTGTAATATATATATGTGTACTTATATCATTGTTTTTTACAGGTCTGTGAGATTAGGTAAAAATGGTATTGACGAAATAAAATCTCATCCATTTTTCAAGACAGATAAATGGACATTCGACAACATAAGACAAGGTAATTTAAACAGTATTTTATTGATCTAAAGCGCACTCCTGTGGAATCTGTACACAGTGGCTCTCATACAAGCGTATATTTGTATCATATTTAGGTGCCAGTCAGGAAGTACTTCCGGGTTGGGTCGTAGGATGCTAAAATAGTTCCTTGAAAAAATCCAGAGTTCCTAGTTTGCATGTGTTTTTTCCAAGATTAGTTTTTATTTCATTGTTAAATCTTACCTGAGGTTAAAGTAGTATGTATGTTGTCATGAATAGTAAGTATTTTACTGTGTTTGTCAGGATTATTTCTTTGGAGAGTATGAGCACAGAGGTTATGTAGAGATGTGGTTTTGACAGATGTTGAATTCAAAATACGCATAGTGTGAATGAATGACGTGAAATGTTGAAAAACTGAATCGGTGTTTTATTCTAGATATGGCACCTTTTGCGAGCCAGATGCGTTTAATTCACAGAATTAAAGTGTATTTAAGCGAACGAATGTTGTGGAACTTGTGACTGATCTCCAAATATAGCCTAGTTTGCATTGCGTTCAATGGGCTGATTTTCACCGGTCTGACGCCATAAGCGCTATCATCCATACTACAGCTATTGATGTAGATGCTAACTTTTAGTATGGTGACCCCATCTTCTTCGTCACGTACAGTAACACAATTGCAGATAGTTACTAAGTGCTTTAGTTTAAGTTGATTTTTTTTTATTGCACATGTAAATTGATATGACTTTCACATGACCCATAGCTTTGGTAATTGTTTTTCACAAAGTTGATACTTCGATGATTGTATACCGAATTTCAGAAACTTATGACAATGAAATGGAATAACTAGATACAAACGGGCGTATAAAAACACAATTTACGAAAATGAAAAGATAAGAACGCTTACCGGATATTACTTTAATAATTCCAAGTACATGTTTTGTGTATGAAATTGTTGGATTTTCAAGATAAGTTTGTTTATGAAAATAAATTTCGTTGATCTTACCTATCGTACTTTGCACTAACATGTACTCGCAATATACAGATTCCCCAGGAGAGGGATATCCAACAAGAGAACAGAAATAATTTTTGAAGAAAAGTACAAAGATACGCCAAGTTAATTATTTCAACATGTAATAATAATAATACTAATAATAATACTAATAATACTCCCCACACCCGACCCGCCATCTTTTGTTTAAACAGGCCAGATTGCATCTATCATGCCAGAGATATAGCCCATTGATTTTTTAAAGTGTTTTTCTCAATAACTTTAACACTTACAATCAAAACTTGATAAAACATGGGCACTATGTATGGCAATAATATCTCGGTCAAAATTGCTAACATGCCAGAGCGAACCAGATAATATTGCCCGAGTTATGGCCGTTGGATTTGTAAAATTTCCCGATTTTTTGAGGCAATTATTAACTTTAATATTTATCCGAATGTTGACTGTTTACAAAACAGTGTATTGTCATTTAAATGTGCCAACCAACCATGTATTGGTCGGTGTAAGGTTTCTATTGTCAAAATGACCAATGTATATCTGGTTGGCAATTTGCATATGAATGGTGATGAGCGGTTTCTGCTCAATAACTTTTAACATTTATTATTCAATTTTTATTAACTTGGAGTCTTCAATGCTCCAGATAATTTTAAAGTATTCGAGTACAGTAGTCATCAAAATAAAAAACTAATGAGTACCAGGCTATGAATACCATGCTATGAGTACCAGGCTATGAGTACCAGACTTCTCGTTTTAGTACTGTCGCACCTCTAAAATCGTATCTACTAGTGTCTGTTTTAATATTGTTAAACAAAATTCTGCAGTTTTTTGTATTCTTATTATTAACCCTTAAGAGGCTCTACCTATATCTTTTTGTCCACCAATTGATATAAACTTTACTTAATTATAAAGAGGACTATGAAAAAGGTAAATGGCAATAATTTCACCCCGTGTAATATGCGTTTTGCTGGGGAAAAACAGGATTGAAAAGATCGGATTTTTGAAATTGTATTCGTAATTGTTTTAGACAAGCCGATTGCGGAGATTTTCCGATCTTATTCGTTAAAGGCGTTTACAATCGGAACTACCTCGTCGGATTGGCGAAGAGTTCCGATCGATTCGTTTACTATCGGAACTGCTCCGAATAGTTTGTTTTCGTTCAACTGAATCGCATTGCGCATTTCCGAGAAAATCGTAAAAACTCGTAGTTCTCCGGCAGGAATAAAAGGCTGGGCAGCATTTTATTCAAGATATTGTTTTGATCATAATTAATAATTTACAGAACTGGAATACGAACCATGTTTCTTCTTAGAATACTCATAAAATAACTTTGTATACATATAAATGCAGTAATACTGAGTATTTAATATTTTACATTAAAAATCGCGTAGATATAGGTAGTGCCTCTTTAACCCGCTAAGCATGACTATAATAGCCTTTGAGTCCATTGTAAACCCAGATCAGCCTGCGAGTAACTCGGTTGCTATCAGTCATTTTCCCCAAAACACCCCTTTGTCACATAAATGAAATGGTCTTAATTCAAAGAAAAAAACATTCCAATATTATATGTAGCCTGTTAAGGGTTAAACAACACGTAAGGAGCCATTTTCAAGATAAATATGTGTACACTTTGTCATTATTGTAACCATTTCAGCTAAGCCACCGTATATACCCCAGTTTATAGACGATCGAGACGCTCACCACTTTATAGGAATCGCCAAACACGACTCTTCTCATTCATTTTCGGAGTGCTACACTGGCCATCACGAACCATTCATCGGATTTACATACAGCAAGGAACTGGATGAGTATGTTATCCACATTCAGTGTTTTCTGTGAATCCATTACGTGGTCCCACCTTAATTCCATTAAGCGGTGGGAAAGCTTATATTAGCAGAACTTTATAACGGATAATCCGCCAATAAAACCTGTTTAAAAACATTTTTACACAAAAAAAAGTGATAACCTGTTTAAAATTACCTATTTAATGTTTTAATTTTACAACATGCAAACTTTTTAAGCCGAAATAGAGGTTTTATTTCATACCCCAGCTAATCCCGTTTTCGCTTCTCGGAGAAGGAGTTGGATGGAGTATGAAAGTCAATACTCGGACCACGTAATGTTTATATTAGGAGTGTCTGTTGCTTCTCCAAGGTTTATGCATATATTTACAATGTCCTGATTGATTTAAACAAAATGTATGTACAGTATTCTAGTTACAAACTCTAGCTCAATCTTTCGAGAATCAGTTCTTGTTTGTTACAGACATTGATGATAAATCGAACCACAACTCAATCAAACGTTGAAATGAAACATCATTATTTGTTTTAAGGCAATTTTCTTTTGCCATGGAAAATCATACCTCTACAAATAATATAGTTTTATGAACTACACAATGGCACTTTACCGTTGGGGGTGGGGGAGTGGGTGGGTGTGTGTGTGTGTGTGTGTGTGGGGGGGGGGGGGGGGGGGTGAATATAGAAAACACAAAGTTTGTCCATCCATTCGAAAGAATTGTATCTCAATCGTATATCAGCCATAACTATGAAATTGGTGAAGAAAAGTTTACACAACTGTTAATCCTGTTGAGCCTTAGAATCGTGCACAGCTTAAGTAAAATGAGGAGCTTAAGGTGGGTCACATGCAAAAATCATGTCTGTACCTTCAAGTTCAAGGTCATACATGGATATCAACGGTGAAATGTCCAAAATTATGGGAATTTAATAAACTTTCCACAAAAGTTAAAGACAAGGGACAGAATTATACTCGTATAAGCAATTAGGGTACATCCTATTCCTTTTAATGTTATTGTACAATGTATACATGAACTGTTTTAATGATATTTTTTAGCTCACATGTGCAGAAGGCTCAAAGGTGAGCTATTGGGAACACTTTTCGTCCGTCGTCTATCCACCTGTGCTGACAAATGAGGTTTCGGAGCTTGTTTTTATGCTCCCCCAAATTTTCGGAGCTATAGTCATTGCTTTGTCCATCTGTCCCATTCCTGTCCGGAGTATAACTTAAAAACAACTAATGTGACTGCATTGACACTTCATACAATGATAGAGGGTAATGGGAGGAAGTGCAGAGAGCAAGAATCATAACTCTGTCTTCATTCCCTTTGTAATGTTAGAATTATTGTCCGTAGCATAACTTCAAAACTACTTGTAGGACTTCACACAATCATACAGGGCAATAAGGTGAAGTCCAGAACGCAAGAACCGTAGCAACTTATTCATTCAAATTTAATTAGATTTATTGCCCTTTGTATATATATACTTATAATTTTTGTCCCATAACTCAACAAGAGGCGCAAGAGGGCATGTGGACGCACTACTGGTTAAACAGAAAGTTTATGTATAAGGGGCCATAAATCTTTCAAAAATCATTCAGTCGGAAAATGGCGATGATATATATGCAACTAGGCTTGGCATTGATCCTCCCTGCCACGTTTCTTTGAAATCCGCCACGTTTCTTTGAAATCCAACCAGAGGTTCAGGGGAACTAGTCTGTACAAAGTTAGAGTATTAAAACCTTTAATGGGTCATAACTCTGCCAATGTCCCTATACATCACCCACTGTTGACCCAATTTATTACAGACTTATGGCCTTTTGTTTGCTTTAGACTTTCAGTGGAGGTATTCATCACCTTCAGTGATAGTTATTGTTTTTATAAGTATGTACATGTAAATATGGTGCATATATGATGCATGCACTATTTTGTCTCAGTTAATACACACTGGGTAAATTATTTAGTGGTTTATAAGCTAAAGGCTATATCTACTGCAGCTTTAATGAGAACCTTTTTGCTGGGCATTTGTCACTTTCTGGGGGCATTATTTATTTACGTTGAAAATAAAACCATAACAGCCACAAACTAAGAGCTTTCACAAGACTGGCATAAATCCATTTTGCTGTATATAATGAACTGGTTATTTTCACAAGACTGGCATATATCCATTTTGCTGTATATAATGAACTGGTTATTTTCACAAGACTGGCATATATCCATTTTGCTGTATATAATGAACTGGTTATTTTCACAAGACTTGAATACATCCATTTTGCTGTATATAATGAATTGGTTATTTTCACAAGACTGGCATGTATCCATTTTGCTGTATATAATGAACTGGTTATTTTCACAAGACTGGCATGTATCCATTTTGCTGTATATAATGAACTGGTTATTTTCACAAGACTGGCATATATCCATTTTGCTGTATATAATGAAATGGTTATTTTCTCGACTGGCATATATCCATTTTGCTGTATATAATGAACTGGTTATTTTCACAAGACTGGCATATATACAATTTGCTGTATATAATGACCTGGTCACTAGCGGATCCAGGGGGGGGGGGGGGGGCGCACCCGGCGCGCGCCTCCCCCCCTAAAAAATCCGGATCATACATGTATGTCCATGTTACTGTAGATAAAATATCAAACAATTTCGTTGCACGCCCTCAGTATCAATTAGTTTCTCGCTCGCTTCGCTCGCTCGACGCATAATGGCTAATGAGTGGTTTAATTAACACACTGTTAAATCCTTTTATTTGAAAATGGACTTTTTTATTCATACATGCATGTCCATGTTACTGTAGATAATATATCACATAATTTCGATGCACGTCCTCAGTAAAATGTTCTCGCTCGCTCGACGCATAATGGCTAAGGAGTTGTTTAATTAACACATTGTTAAATCCTTTTATTTGAAAACGGACTTTTTTTATTCATACATGTATGTCCATGTTATTGTAGATAAAATATCAAACAATTTCGTTGCACGCCCTCAGTATAAAAAAAGTTCTCGCTCGCTTCGCTCGCTCGAAGCATAATGGCTAATGAGTGGTTTAATTAACACATTGTTAAATCCTTTTATTTAAAAATGGACTTTTTTATTCATACATGCATATCCATGTTCCTGTAGATAATATATCAAACAATTTCGATGCACGCTCTCAGTAAAATGTTCTCGCTCACTCGACGCATAATGGCTAATGAGTTGTTTAATTAACACATTGTTAAATCCTTTTATTTGAAAACGGACTTTTTTTTATTCATACATGTATGTCCATGTTATTGTAGATAAAATATCAAACAATTTCGTTGCACGCCCTCGGTATTAAAAAAGGTCTCGCTCGCTTCGCTCGCTCAAAGCATAATTAATGGCTAATGAGTGGTTTAATTAAAACATTGTTAAATCCTTTTATTTAAAAACGGACTTTTTTATTCATACATGCATATCCATGTTCCTGTAGATAATATATCAAACAATTTCGATGCGAGCTCTCAGTAAAATGTTCTCGCTCGCTCGACGCATAATGGCTAATGAGTTGTTTAGTTAACACATTGTTAAATCCTTTTATTTGAAAACGGACTTTTTTTATTCATACATGTATGTCCATGTTATTGTAGATAAAATATCAAACAATTTCGTTGCACGCCCTCGGTATAAAAAAAGTTCTCGCTCGCTTCGCTCGCTCGACGCATAATGGCTAATGAGTTGTTTAATTAACACATTGTTAAATCCTTTTATTTGAAAACGGACTTTTTTTATTCATACATGTATGTCCATGTTATTGTAGATAAAATATCAAACAATTTCGTTGCACGCCCTCGTTATAAAAAAAAGTTCTCGCTCGCTTCGCTCGCTCGACGCATAATGGCTAATGAGTGGTTTAATTAACACATTGTTAAATCCTTCTATTTGAAAACGGAATTTTTTATTCATACGTTTATGTCCAAGTTACTGTAGATAAAATATCAAACAATTTAGATGCACGCCCTCAGTATTATTTTTTTTCTCGCTCGCTTCGCTCGCTCCACGCATAATGGCAAATGAGTGGTTTAATTAACACATTGTTAAATCCTTTTATTTGAAAACGGATTTTTTTACCCTATCAATGCACTACCGCAAACGTTTTATGAGACTAGAGACGGACCCGAAAATTGACCAAAATATTACGCCCCCTCTAAGCTGAAATCCTGGATCCGCCACTGCTGGTTATTTTCACAAGACTGGCATATATCCATTTTGCTGTATATAATGAACAGGTTATTTTCACAAGACTGGCATGTACCATATTTGTTGTACATTTTAAAGTGATTATTTTCATATTTCACCATATCTGATGTGCATTTTAAACTTTTTATTTTCAGGTTATTAAGTGCTGCTGGAAAACGAGGATCTCGAAATGTAAGTTAACTTATGCTTTATTGTAAAGGCATTGGCTTAAGCGATATTCTACTTTAAAGTCACAAAGATTGTGCTTGATGATTCCAAAGGACCAGTAAGTAATAACACTACTGATTTGTAGACGGGTGAATTTTTACATTCACAACACAGCATTAACAAACAAATATGCTAGTGTGAATGTCAATAAATACTGAAAACGGGATCCGTTGGAAGCAACAATCACAAACAAGAGAGAAAAGTTGCAGACTCGATTTTATTATGCTCCCCGAAGGGCTATTATGCTCCCCAAAGGGCTATTATGCTCCCCAAAGGGCGAGCATATAGTTGCCGCTTTGTCCGCCCGTCCGTCACACTTTTTTGTCCGGAGCATATCTTCAAAACTGCTGATGGGACTGCAACGAAATTTCACACAATGATAGAGGGCAATGGGAGGCAGTGCAGATGCAAGAACCGTAACTCTGTCATCGTCCAATTAGAGTTATTTCCCTTTGTGATTAACCAGGCTTTCCTTGGAAAACTCTGGTTATTAGATCGGGGTATGTCGTTTGGATGGCGGTCGTGCGAGCGGCGTCAAACTCTTAGTTTCCGCTCAGCAACTCTGTTAGGAATGAGGTATTGCGATGAAACTTGCAGGGTATGTAGCCTTTTTGGAAAGGAAGCTTGGGATTGCATTTGGGGTCACTAAACTAAAAAAACAGTTTCCGCTCAATACATTTTGTTACGAACGAGGTATTGTGATGAAACATGCAGGGTAGGTAGCTTATATGGAAAGGAAGCTTGGGATTGCATTTGGGGTTACAGCGGTCAAGGTCCTGTTACTAAAAATGGAAAAACAGTTTCCGCTTAATAACTTTTGTTAGGAATGAGGTATTGCGATAAAATTTGCAGGGTAGGTTACTGTTACTAAACATAGAAAAACGATTTCCACTCAAAAACTTAAGTAAGGAAAGAATGAGATATTACAATGAAACTTGCTATGTAGATAGCTTATATTAAAGGGAAGTTTGGGATTGCACTTTGGGTCACTGGGGTCAGGGTCAATGTCATTGTTACTAAAATAGAAAAAGTTTTCCGCTCAATAACTCGAGTTTTGAATGAGATATTGAAATGAAACTAAATGAAATGAAAAGGTAGGGATTGCATTTGGGTTCACTGTAGTCAAGGTCGAAATATATATTTATTAATAATATATATTACGAAATATAGAAAAACGGTTTCCGCTCATTAACTTAAGTAAGAAATGAGATATTAGAATGAAACTTGCTGTCTAGGTAGCTTATTATTACTAAAAAATAGAAAAACGGTCTCCGTTCAATAACTTTAGTTCGGATGAGATATTGGAATGAAACTTGCTTTGTAGGAGCCTTATATGAAAAGGAAGCTTAGGATTGCATTTGGGTGTCACCGGGGTCAAGGTCAATGTCACTGTTACTAAAAATATAAAAAACATTTCCGCTCAATTACTTAACTTAGGAATGAGATATTTCAACGAAACTTGCTGTGTATGTAGCTTATATTTGCCTTACTAACAGATATTTTCTTTCTTTACATTTACTGAGTATGCATTTGATTTACATGTCATTCATGAGTGTGCATTTGATTCACATGTCATTCTATTTATTCTATATTGTACACTGTGTATATCACTTTAATACAAAGAACTTCAACAACTTCATTTATGTAATTTGCTGTTATTGTGTTACATCATTTTCATCTTACCGGTCTGGTTACAAGTGTAATAGCATTTCAAATGGAAAACCTGTTTTCGTGGAATTTCCACGTTTCTTGTTTTATACTTAGAATATTTGTCCGGAGTATATCTTCAAAACTGCTTATGGGACGGTAATGAAACTTCACACAATGATAGAGGGCAATGAGGGGAAATGCAGAGTGCAAGAACCGTAACTCCGTCATCATTCAGATTATAGTTATTGCCTTTTGTAATTTTTTATTTAGATTTTTTATCTGGAGCATAAACTACTAATGGAACTGTAAATTGAAAACTGCTGGGTGATACAAGGCCATATGATAAGCTGAGGATACATTTCGGGTTCTACCGATTTTCTTGTTGAGTCTGTTCATGAAAGGTAATATAAAGGGCAACACTTCACGCCCACTAGCACCGGCTGTAGTGGAATTCTACTTTTAAGTCACAAAGATTGGGCTTTATGACCCCAAAGGACCATGAAGTAATAACATTAATGATTTGTAGGTGAGAATACATCTCTGGGGACATCAATTGGTTCTTCCGATTTTCTAGTTTGTCGTAGAGGCAGACTATCAATTTCCCCCCGGATAAAACCAGTACTGTATACCTCTCATCACTTTCTCACTTAAGTTACAAGCCGAGCTTCCAGGGATTCGAAGTCACAGTGGTGAGAGACGATATTATATATTATTATGGATATCCTTTATATCCAATTATAATAAATACTGACAAGGGCGCTTCTTTGGAAGCAACATAGACATCCAAAAGTATAAAGAAGAAGACATGTTTTATTGTGTCTGTTCATGAGAGGTAATGCAAGATGCAAACCTCTCATGCCGTCTAGCACTGGCCTAAGTGGTATTCTTCTTCGAAGCCACCTATATAGGGCTTGTTGGTCCCAAAGGACCAGTAAAAGTAATACAACTTTATTCAAAAAAAAATCCATTGAACCAATACGGAGAGCATCCATCTGTTGTACTGATATTCGTTTTTGGTGTGCATACACATATACTATATGTCATGTAAACTATCATATACTTAGTAGTTCTTAATTTTTATATTTGTTTACACTTCTCTCTCTTTTTTTCCCGTTCGTTCTCTCGCACCACAAAGGTGTATTCAACAATGTTCTGGGGATCACAATCAAAATCAGTTAACAAGAAGGGCAAGAAGACGGTTGAAACCTTTCCGGTAAGTTCCTAATGCCTCAATATGAATCACCATTTTGACTTCGATTCAAGTTGATGATTATAGGGTGTCAAATAAGTGGCCTCCTGTAACCAATATTAATTACTCCTGATTGTGCAGAAACATGCATCCATGTGTCATTCCTGATTGTGTGAGAAACGCATTTTTCTCTCTTGATTGTGTGAGAAATGCATGTGTCTCTCTTCATTGTGCAAAAATGCATGTGTCACTCCTGATTGTGCAAAGAAATGCATTTGTCACTCCTGATTGTGCAAAGAAATGCATGTGCCATTCTTGATTGTGTAAGAAATGCATGTGTCACTCCTGATTGTGCAAAGAAATGCATGTGCCACTCTTGATTGTGTAATAAATGCATGTGTCACTCTTGATTGTGTAAGAAATGCATGTGTCACTCCTGATTGTGCAAAGAAATGCATGTGCCATTCTTGATTGTGTAAGAAATGCATGTGTCACTCCTGATTGTGCAAAGAAATGCATGTGCCACTCTTGATTGTGTAAGAAATGCATGTGTCACTCTTGATTGTGTAAGAAATGCATGTGCCACTCTTGATTGTGTAAGAAATGCATGTGCCACTCTTGATTGTGTAAGAAATGCATGTGTCACTCCTGATTGTGCAAAGAAATGCATGTGCCATTCTTGATTGTGTAAGAAATGCATGTGATACTCCTTATTGTGCAAATAAATACTATGTCACTCCTGATTGTGTGAAAAATGCATGTGTCACTCCTGATTGTTCAAAGAAATGCATGTGTCACTTGTGATTGTGTGAGAAATGCATGTGCCACTCCTTATTGTGCAAAGAAATGCATGTGTCTCTTCTGATTGGGTGAGAAATAACACATATATCACTTCTGGTGATGATAAACTACACGCATATCACTTCGTGATGCAGAACAATAAATGTGTCATTCCTGGTGATGCTAAACAACACAAATGTCACTCCTGGTGATGCTGAATAACACACATGTCACTTCTGGGGATGTTGAATAATAACACGCATGCCACTTCTGGTGATGTTGAATTTTAACACATATGCCACTCCTTGTGATGCTGAAGAAGACATATGTCACTCCTGTTGATGCTGAATAACACACATGTCACTCCTGGTGATGCTGAACAACACACATGTCATTCCTGGTGATGATAAATAACACGCATATCACTCCTGGTGATGACGAACAGTACACATGTCACTCCTGATGTTGATGATGAATAACACACTTGTCACTCCTGTTGATGCTGAACAATGCACATGTTAATCCTGGTGATGACGAGTAACTCACATGTCATTCCTGGTGATGATGAATAACACACATATCATTCCTGTTGATGATAAATTACACGCATGTCACTCCTGGTGATGATGAGTAACACGCATGTCACTCCTGATGATGATGGATAACTCACATGTCACTCCTGGTGATGATGAATAATAACACACATGTCACTCTTAGGGATGCTGAATAACTCACATGTCACTCCTGGTGATGATGAATAATAACACACATGTCACTCCTGGTTATGATGAGTAACACCCATGTCACTCCTGGTGATGATGGATGATAACTCACATGTCACTCCTGGTGATGATGAATAATAACACACATGCCACTCTTGGTGATGCTGAATAACTCACATGTCACTCCTGGTGATGATGAATAGTAACACACATGTCACTCCTGGTGATGATGAATAACACACATGTCACTCCTGGTGATGATGGACAAAACACATGTCACTCCTGGTGATGATGAGTAACACACATGTCACTCCTGGTGATGATGAATAACACACATGTCACTCCTGGTGATGATGAATAACACACATGTCACTCCTTGTGATGATGGACAACACACATCTCACTCCTGTGGTGATGATGATGAATAACACACATGTCACTCCTGGTGATGATGGACAACACACATGTCACTCCTAGTGATGATGAGTGTAACATACATGTCACTCCTGGTGATGATGAATAACACACATGTCATTTCTGGTGATGATAAATAACTCGCATGTCACTCCTGGTGATAATGAATAACACACATGTCATTCCTGGTGATGACGAACAGTGCACATGTCACTCCTGATGATGATGATTAATAACACACTTGTCACTCTTGTTGATGCTGACCAATGCATATGTTACTACTGGTGATGATGAGTTACACACATGTCACTCCTGGTGATGAAGAATATCACACATGTCAGTCCTGGTGATGATGAATAACACAAATGTCCCTTCTGGTGATGATGGACAACACACATGTCACTCCTGGTGATGATTAATAACACATATGTCATTCCTTGTGATGATGAGTAACACACTTTTCACTCCTGGTGATGATGAATAACACACATTTCACTCCTGGTGAAGATAAATAACACGCATGTCACTCCTGGTGATGATGAATAACACACATGTCACTCCTGGTGATGATGAATGATAACACACATGTCACTCCTGGTGATGATAAATAACAAACATGTCATTTCTGGTGATGATGAATAACACACATGTCACTCCTGGTGATGCTGAATAACACACATGTCACTCCTGGTGATGATGAATAACACACATGTCACTCCTGGTGACGAATAACACACATGCCATTCCTGGTGATCCTGAATAACTCACATGTCACTCCTGGTGATGATGAATAATAACACACATGTCACTCCTGGTGATGATGAATAACACACATGTCACTCCTGATGATGATGATGATGAATAACACACATGTCACTCCTGGTGATGACGAACAGTACACATGTCACTCCTGGTGATGATGAATAAAACACTTTTCACTCCTGTTGATGACGAACAGTACACATGTCACTCCTGTTGATGCTGAATAACAATACAAATGACAAAATGACAATCTTTCTGATGGATGAGTAACACACATGTCACTCGTGGTGATGATGAATAACACACATGTCACTCCTGGTGATGATAAATAACACACTTGTCACTCCTGGTGATGATGAATAACACATGTGTTGCTCCTGGTGATGATGAATAACACACCCATGTCACTCTTGTTAATGCTGAACAATACACTTGTCACACCTAGTGATCATGAATAACACACATGTCACTCCTTGTGATTATGAATAACATAAGTGTCACTCCTGTTGATACTGAACAACACACCTATCACTTCATGATGCAGGATAACTCACATGTCACTCCTGTTGATGCTGAACAATACACTTGTCACTTCATGATGTAGAATAGCATACATGTCACTCCTGGTGATGCAGAATAACACACATGTCACTACTGGTGATGCAGAATAGCACACCCTTCGAACGGTATGATGCAGAAAAAACATACATGCCACTTCATGATACAGAAAAACTGCACATGTCACTGTCACTTTATGATGCAGAATAACACACATGTCACCTTATGATGCAGAATAAATCACGTCATTTTATGATACAGAATAACACAAATGTCATTTTATAATGCAGAACAACACACATGTCACTTTATGATGCAGAATAACACACGTCATTTTATGATGCATAATAACACACATGTCACTTTATGATGCAGAATAACACACGTGTCACTTTATGATGCATAATAACACGCATGTCATTGTATGATGCAGAATAATACACGTGTCACTTTATGATGCAGAATAACAAACATGTCACTTTATGATTTAGAATAACACATGTCACTTTATAATGCAGAACGACCCACATCCAGATCCAGTGACAGAGGCAGCCAGGTTTCTCAACAAAATGGGATGGACTAGAGACAACTCTAAATTAGCGACAACTGATCTGTTAATGGTTGCAGACATGATGGCTGCAACTAAACCAAAATATAAACAATGTGTAGTCGAAGATCGAAGAACAGTCGAGGAACACGCAATCGCAAACCAGAATGAGAAGATTAAAAAGCTTGAGGAAGAAATACTGAGGTTAAACTCAGCTGCCGCTGCAGCTTCAGCCAGTGTTGAGTATGAAACACTTTCTAAACTGGAGGCCATAACACAACTACAAGAAGTAACACATATATTAAACTCAGCCGCCGCTGCAGCTTCAACCAGCCTAATTTATGAAAAAAGTTCTCAACAGCAGCTCAGACTACAAATGGTAGAAGTAAGAGATAGATTGAACGCAGTTACCTCTGAACATTTAGAGAGAACAGCAAATGAAAAAACAACAACAGAGAATTTTATGCAAAGGGTTGAAGAAGAAATGGCAAATGCAGCCTCATTTTCCTCTGAATCAGCAATAGAAAGAGAAGCCATGCCGGAGAAAATAACGTTGCTTGAAAAAGAACTGGAAGAAAAAAGCAAGATAAATAGACAGAAAGATGAAGAAATCAGAGCTTTGACAGACGCTAACGAGGCATTTCGACAGACACCAGTCACTGAAACAAATGAGGTATAACTTAAAAAACCCAGATAAACTAAAAATGTAATGAAGTTGGCACTCAAAGGGAGTACATCAGGATTTTTCATGAAACATCTTAAATCATAAAAATGTTCCAGTTCATGATAAAACACTTACATCAATCAAAATATGATGTTAGAACCATTGTGTTACTATCTAAACTTTGAAAACACCATATAGCTAAGACGGAATCGGACGTAAAATGCTGAAATTAACCCTGGTGCGTCACCTAGGATAGCACATATTACTGTGCAGAATAAGTTTTTTTGGCAAATAATGGATCATTTTTAGGCTCATTCATTATGTTTAGGACATTCAGTATAGAAAATATTAATATTTGTCAATTTCTAGTCGGACACCTAGAAAATCCTGATGTACTCCCTTTAAGACCTTTGCATTATCTAAAATACTTCAATTCTGTATGTTCCATCAGTGTTTCTTTATTCACTTCAGTGATCTACTTTTCTTGGATGCTTTACAGGTTCTTATATAAAAATGCCATCACTTTGATCTAAAAAAATTGAGCTGTGATTTGTGACTTCTGATTTATAGGAAAAAAATATCCTAATTTCTTTTATAACAGCAGCTATCTCTATTGGTCACTTTTTTGTCGCGCTCGATTGCGTCGAGCTCGATTTAAGGATTAGGTTTAAATGCATTTGGTGTAAGTGTGCATGCGTCCAAGTGAAGGTACAAGTTCTGTTTATCTGAGTACTAAGTTAAGGATATTGCCCAAATTGCATCAGTAAATTCCTTGTATCGACCTGGCAGAGTGAACCAACTTTTTAGTCAATTAAACTACTTTCTTTGAATTATAGTTGGGTAATTATTCAGTACTGAGATTTTTCTAATTTCTTCATGTCAATTTCTGTACAAACATAAAAGGAAAGAAAAATATTGTTCGTACAAATTGTGACAATTTTTCAGGTTTAGCGCCATAAAGATATATTTTACACTATATCAGTTGAAAAAAACACACATTTGAAATGGATTAACACAATCGTGTGTTTATTTAAATTATTTAAACTTGAAAACCATATCTTAAGACTCACAAACCAATGGTCATATGATCAAAGCATAACATTGCCTGTAGGGCTGTAATGGGTTACTGACATTTTGCTACTGATAGGTCACGGTTCAATTCACTATGTTCGGTTATTACTGGCCATAGGTCAGCAGGGCTTATGCAATGGCGTATTAGCACTGGCGGTGGAGTTAGCAGCACTTTCTGCAGCTGGACCTCAGGGTCAAATGTTTGTATACGGATGTTTAGCATATACTATTTATATAGGGTAAAGGCTTTAGTAGCACTTTCGGTAAAACCGCTAGTCTAAGACCAATTTTTCTCAAATTTTATAGGGATGCTTCTGTATGCTTTTTAACCTTACAGAAGAAGAAAATGTCAATCAGACAGTACAAAGGCCACCGTTACTGTAAATAGTCATTAGCTTGGGTCAAAATAGCAAACCACAGGGGTCAGATGTTTCTCTAAATTCTACCGCCGCAACGAGGGCCTGCTGGAAAAGTACAACACCAATCTTAAGACACTTCTGCGACTAGGCATATCACAACCCCCATTTTATGGAGATGTGGTCTATAAACTTCGAAAGTTAAAGGGGTCTAACGGGTTTCCTGACGGCTTTACAAATTTAATCAGGAAGTTCGTCAGAAAAGGATATAACCCTTTGGTTTTACAACGCACTGCATGTTTAGTGATTCACCCCTCTACAGTCAGTCATTACGCTTCACTTTTCACTTGTGCGATAACTGGACTACCTCTTGGGACTCCAACTAAGGGAGGTGGGTGCATGAGCTTTCGTCCCTCGGGTTTTCTGGTCGTACCCTAGATTGGTTTTCTCTTTAGCTGCAACTACTATGGTTGTTCAGTACGATTCTGGATACATCCTGAGATGTTTATTATTTTGTATGCGTTTGTTAGTTTCTCAGGATGGGGACTTTATTGTTAGAGAATTCCTTTTGATGGGATGTAGTTTTGTTTACACTGTCTTGTCTATTTGGGCGCATATAAAATCGATTCAAGTTAACCAGTGGGCCTTATTGCCTACTGACCGTTCCAA
The DNA here is from genome assembly GCA_037043455.1 of Cyrtodaria siliqua. Classification (NCBI taxonomy): domain Eukaryota; kingdom Metazoa; phylum Mollusca; class Bivalvia; order Adapedonta; family Hiatellidae; genus Cyrtodaria; species Cyrtodaria siliqua. Next base: position 15,867 of record JAWPHD010013749.1, on the reverse strand, counting down.
GTCGGTAACCCTGTCTTCATCACCCTTTCTGTTGTTTTGTGTCTCTTTCATTGTATGTTCAGTCCTTGTTTGCAGTACAGTGCGGACCTACTATGCCTTTGCGCTCGGACGCTGTGGTTTCTATAGGACCCTATATCTCATTTTTACGAACACTTATAACGAAAAACCTTAAGAAACATGTTTTACACAGAATTATAAAGAAAAACATTTAAGAAAACTTAAGAAAACCTGGACTTAAATTTTACTTTATGTACCAAAGTTTACTCAGTACAGTTTTAAATGTATTTGTAAAGGGCAAAACTTAAAACATTTTCTATAAAACCACTAGGCATGAAACCTTTTACAAATAGTGAGCCTATGTCAGTAGAGTGTTAAAAGACCTCCACGAACCTCTTTTTACGATCCCGCCATTCGAAAAACACAATTTACAGTGTACGGACTCTAACTTGGACATTTCTTATCCAATCTGTTCCACTCTTGATCAAAATGCATATGGGTACAATGTCTCCGCCAGGTTCGATAATCTGTCCCATCACTTCAGTGTTTTCAGAGTTAGGCCCCTTGGAATAGTAAAAATTCACAAAATCGATGATGTCTGGACTATAACTTTGATAAGTTTTATCCACTCTTCACCAAACTTGGTAAAATATTATACGGGCACAATGTCCCTGACCAATTTGATAAACGGTTCCATCGCCCATGGAATATTAAAAATTCACGAATTAAATGATGTCCGGACTCTTACTTGGGTAATTCTTATCTAATGTTCTCCAAAATTGGTCAAATTGTATATTGCCAAAGTTGTTCAGTCTTGTTCAATAATCTGCCCGATCGCCTCTGTAATTTCACAGTTATGCCCATTGAAATACTAAAAGTTCATAAAATTAATGTTGTCCGGACTCATAACTTGGGTAATTCAGGGTTGCTAGCGACCTTGAAAAGTCAGGGAAATTTGATTTTTTTTTTCAAGGACAGGGAATTGTCAGGGAATTTTGAAAATGAATTTTCTGAAAAGTCAGTGAAAAGATTTTTTCCTGAGAAATTGTGTATTTTTTTTTTGTCGGGAAATCGTGTATTTGTGGCCATGTCAGTCTTCAAGTTAGTGCATTGCTGTATAAAACACGAGACTGTCAGAATTGTGTTGTTTTATACATACTTAATTGATGTAACATACCTTTCAATTTGAATTAAAGTAATATGGGTGGTGGAATGGCCGGCTATAGAGGAGTGAGGAGGCTGATAAAATTGTATCATAATGGTCAGTGTAAAAATAGATGGTCAGGGAAAAGCCATGGAATTTTATTTGACACAGCTGCTGGCAACCCTGTATTGTTATCCAATCTTTTCCAAACTTGATCAAATTGTATATGGGCACAATGTATCGGCCAAGTTCGATAATCGGTCCCATCGCCTCAGAAATTATGGAATAGTAAAAAAAAACACAAAAATAATGTCCAAAAGCCAATTTTCTTATTAATACAGGAAGCAATAGCGCTGGGGCATCCGTTTGTCCTTTGGACATATTTCTAGTTTCAGTTTGTTGCAGTTTTATTTAGAATACCTGTTACAAAAATAAACGCCTTGAAATGCAATCAAAATTTTGAATTACCTTAATTATGCAGGTCTCATTCTTTGATATTTACTGTTTACCATACAAGCTACAGGACCTCCTCCAAGGGTGCTTCTCGGAACAAAAATAGGATCGCTGCTTATACAGGCAGAGAGGTAAATTCCCTCTGAATTCATCATATTACCTGTATGGTTGCAGGTGCTACTTGAGTGGTGGCAAAAAACAGTTACTATAGCTCCAGTACAAGCTGGAGTGTAACAGCAGAATTTGCAGCAACTTTGCCGCTCTACAGGCAAGTAGGTTCTAGGCCCATTCTGCATATTTTTATCTGGATATAAATAGAGAGTGGGCCTGGAATGTTCATTTATGTTGGCGTCATTAAAACTTTTGGTGTTGGTGAACCGTAAACACCAATTTAGATTCAACAAAAATCATACGAATGCAAAAACTGTAGATTAGCAAAAAATCCGGCACCTCCACATCAGTTAAAAAGGTCTCTTAAAAACTAAGGCCAGAAAAACAAGACTACCCGACTAGACTAATATTTACTGTATAGAGGTTTGACTGATGTTTTTCTTCATTCTGCTGATACGAAATTTCTATCGCAATATTAGGTTACCAAGCGGGCTTAACCTTTGCTCCATAGAGGAAACATCGACAATAATAGCCTCAGTCACCCGGCCCGATTCTGATTTCTTTGTTACGCTATGCTACACGGATCCAGAACTAGGGCCTGGGGAAAATAGGACGTTTGAAAACGCCCTAACGTTTTGGTGAGATTTTTAGAGATTCAAAGAGACTTTCAATAAAACATATTTTTAAGTAAGTTTTAAAAATAATGTCTTATATTTAATTTATGAGAAACAGCAAGTGACGTTGAAAACGTTTAACTGACGCATCAGCAATTAACTATGTACGTTTATTTACAACATGACGTCACGCAAACGTCGACTTGCTCGTGGAAAAAACGCGCGAAGAAATTGTGCTAATCGCTAGTGGGCGCTTTAATTGGCCTAATCTGCCCAGACCGATATCTGCAAGTAAGACATATGCATGATACGGTCTAGCTGGCCGAGACTACGACAATAAATACTCTGCTGTTTACTCATTATCTTCATGATTATTATTTCAGGTTTCCACGTTCAGGAAACGCAAAGACAGGGTATTGAGAGTAGTTTTGACGGGTGCATGTATTCTTGGATTCCTCGCATGTAAGCTGTACAGTGGGGATAGTCAACCTGCGCCAACCCCTTATTTAGACCCAGCTTATTGGAGGGAATAGGCATTTTTTTCAATTTATTTTGTTATGTATTGGTTATTTATTATTATTATTATTTTTAGTTACTGTTAAATTTAAGGAAAAACATATTTTCTGATGGGAAAATAGTTTGTTTTATTTGAAATTCTAATGTTTATGCCAGAACAAAAAACAAAACAAACAAAACAAACAAAAAAACAATAACAAAGAACACACCCACCCCCTCCTTCCCCCTTATATTTGTGTAACTGGTAATTCTCCCTTTTCAAATATCCAACCTTCTATTTGTGGTCTGTAGATGTTTTAAAATATATCAAAACTTTTTTCTTTTTGAATGCTTTGTAATGTTCGTTCTACATGTGCAACTGGTAGAAACATATGATTAAAAAACACACAAAAAGGCCTAGACAAACCTAGTTAGGATAAACACATTTTTTTTGAAATTCAAATGTTTATGCCATAACAAAACACACACACACACACACAGAACAAAAAACACAAAAAAAGGTGATTCTATTAATGTTTTATATATACTGAAAGGAAAAAGAAACGCATAATCAAATAATTGCCTATACTACACTGTTATACAACGAATTCTACGTAATATTCCAGCTATCTCTCAACTGTTTTATACAAAAAGGGGCTACAATTAATTACAGAAAGGACAACTCTGTCATGTAGTAGACCTTTTACTCAAAGTATATTTTGTTATATGAAATTCATAAATGTTGAAGTTTCGCTTAAAAAAGTCAAGCCATTTCAGTATTGTGCTTAATGATAAGAGATTGCAACGTACGTTTAAAGCCTAAGTTTCCTCACCTGCTTGAGCCATATGCGCATTCTGTCGATAATGACAAACTGTAAAGGGGTAAGCATTTGGTGTATTTGGTGCTGTTTAAACCGTCTTTCCGAACGGACAGGTCTAATTGCGCCCTGTACCATTCGATTAGCAGTAGCATTTTAAACATACAATATATAGCGGAAATACCCATTATGCGTTTCTTTTTCCTTTCAGTATATATCAAGGTATCTGCCTGCAATGAACCCTGTGGAAGTGCATATTGCATTTTTACTTCCTGAATTTCTAATAGTATTAATTAATAGTATTAAAATAATCTATATCTGCAAATATTAGTTAGAGGCTATGAAGTGACATTTTAACAATTAAGAAACCCTAAGGGAAGGAGCGGAGCGACTGACCAGGGTTTCTTAATTGGTAAAATGTCACTTCTTAGCCTCTAACTGACTTAGTGTTTGCCCTACTTTTCCCCCGCGCTTCTACGAAACCACGCGTCTTAACACGTTCGCACTTCTACTAAATTCGCCTCCTTGTGTCCAAACGAGCGCCTTCCATTAATAAGCGATTACTTAGTGATTAAATAGTTAAAATTGGTGATCGTTAGAAATATACATGAATAAAATTGGCCATTTTTTTAAAATTCCTCACCGTCTGATTGGAGGAAAAAGTAGGGCAACACTAAATAGGGTATTACGGTGTTTTCCTAAAGGTTAGGTGTAAATGAGATATTTAAAAATGACCATTGAGTGATCTGACCTCTAACCCGGTTGAATTGTACACCTCAAGTTTGATGTGCCTGAGCTGAAAAGACAGTCATAATACTCATTATCTGAGTTTTAGCTCAACTGATCAGAGATCAGTAGAGTTTATGCCATGGTGCAGTGTCTGCCGTTCGTCTGTCCGTCTGTAAACTTTTTTTTGTAGCGACTACTCCTCTGAAACTACGTTATGGATTTCCACGAGACTTTAGAGGAATGTAGCCCACTATGTCTAGTTGATTCTAGCAAAATTCACGTTGATGTGAAATCCAAGATGGCCGCCAAAGATTTTTTTTTTTTTAAAAAAGCGACTACATTTTGAAAACTATAAGGGCTATTGATAACGGACATTTTCTAAAATGATCAACATGGCATGATGTTGGTCCTTTTCTAAAATCGTTTTGATTCGACATTAAACATGGCTGCCAGCGGCCATCTTTGTTTACATACAGTTATATAGTAAAAACGTGTAGCGACTACTCCTCTGAAACTACTCGATGGATTTTCATGAAATTTCGCATGAATTTTGCTCTTGATGTATAATTGATGCTAGCAAAATGTCAGGTCAGCCGGAAATTCAAGATGGCTGCCACGACTAAAAATATATTTTTAAAATACAAGTTTGTAGCGACTACTTCCTGAAAACTATAAGTGACATTTTTATGGGACTTTTACTAAAATGATCAGCATGACATGATGTTGGTCCTTGTCGAAAATATCTTTGATTCGTCATTAAACATGGCTGCCAGCAGCATTCTTTGTTTACATAGAGTTATATAGTAAAAAATTGTTACGACTATTTCACTGAAATTACTTGAAGGATTTTCATGTAACTTGATAGAAATATTGCTCTTGATGTCTAGTTGATCCTAGCAAAATTTCAGGTCGGCCAAAATTCAAGATGGCCACCATGGCTAAAAATAGATTTTTATAAACAAATTTGTAGAGACTACTTCTTGAAAACTAAGTGATATTGATATGGGACTTTATTTCTGAAATGATCTGCATGACATGATGTTGGTCCTTGCTGAAAATTATTTTGATTTGACATTAAACATGGCTGCCAGTGGCCATCTTTGTTTACATAAAGTTATATAGTAAAAACTTGTATCGACTACTCCTCTGAAACTACTTAACAGATTTTCATGAAACTTCACAGGAATGCTGACCTAGCTTTCCAAACCTATCAGTAGAGCTTCAAGGTCATTGACCTCTTGTTTAAAATTCTGTGTAAGGTTTCAGTAGCCGTTGAGATTCTCTAACTCACATATTAATATTTCTGTTGTAAGTACTTTTTAGACAACATGTCAAGATTAGTACCGGTCACTCAATTACTACTATGTATATATTTGTTTGATGAAAATATTCTGAGAAAATGATGTGATCAATTAAAACTGTGACATATGTGTATGAGTTGACTACTGAACCTATTGCTGTGGCCTTTTGTGAGTCAGAAGACACGGCTGACGCTTCAGAAGCAGATGCTCATTTGTTTTAACATTTTGAACAGTCATATGTATATTTATATTGTGTTTCTAAAACTTGAAGAAAGGCACAGTTATATTTAACGAATTGTTGTATTGTAGATAATACTGTACTGTGATGAGATTTAAATAAACCATTAAATCTGTAAACAGTACATATCACAGTTAAATAGTTAAATACATTTAAACTTTTTGACACAGAGTCTAGACACTGACAGTTGAATGAGAACAATTTAAATTTCATGAACATAAATTATAAATGTAAAATAAGATAGGGTCCAAATGAGACCACATTGAACAACATTCTGAAATGTGATAAAGGAAACTGTAACTGGAGATGCAAACTAATAAAAGATGTCGTCATGAAAAATGGTAACAGAGTGATCGAAACTTAACAATTTGATTTTCACACAAAATAAGCTGAATATTATAATGTAATTATAAGGAGCGTTGAATTAAGAGTTACCAACTCATAATTCATTTTACGCATATTCAGTCAAAAGAGTATTTTAAGAACATGTGAATAAAAATATACTTTAATTGGCACATATGCATCATTATATGACCTAAAAACCTGTATAGAGTTTTGGTAAACGGTAATTTTGACGTTATTTGGCGGGTTAGTTTCTTTATAGAAGGCATTATAGTTAATCCTTAAACAGTCGAGTTACAGTAAGTCCTTTAAAATCAGTAATATTTCATACCAAAAGGCAATGTTGATGAACATTTGGGTCAATAATGAAACATGCAGAGACGGGGGAATATGATAAACTCTAAAAGCAATGGGTCATTTAAATTGGATCGTAAACTTTGGATTTTTATGTAATGATAAATACATAATTATGTTTATGATACAAATGGAAAAAAGTAAAACTTATTTCTAAAACAGGTTCATCGTTTCTTCTGTTAAAACTCTTACTCCTTTAAAGATATCAAGAACCATAACTCTATCTTTATTCAAGTTAGAGTAATTTCGCTTTGTAATTTTATACTTATCGTATACTTCTTGTTTGGAGCATAACTTAAATACTATAATGAGAATGCACTGAAACTTCACACAATGATAGTGGGCAATGAGGGAGGTGTAGAGCAAACAAACATGACTATCTTCATTCAAATTATATTGTTTGTCCGTTGTAATGTTATACTTATAATTCTTGTGCGGAGGGTAACTCAAAATTTACTAATGAGACTGCAGTGAAACTTCACACAATGATAGAGGTAACTACGAATAAGACTGCAATGAAACTTCACACAATGATAGAGGTAACTACGAATAAGACTGCAATGCAACTTCACACAATGATAGAGGTAGCATAAGTCAAAGAGTACTAATGGGACTACAATGAAACTTCACACAATGATAGAGGTATCATAACTCAAAAACTACGAATGAGACTTCAATGAAACTGCACACAATGATAGAGGTAACTACGAATAAGACTGCAATGAAACTTCACATAATGATAGAGGTAGCATAACTCAAAGAGTACTAATGGGAATACAATGAAACTTCACACAATGATAGAGGTATCATAACTCAAAAACTACGAATGAGACTTCAATGAAACTTCACACAATGATAGAGGTAACATAACTCAAAGAGTACTACTGGGACAGCAATGCAACTTCACACAAGATAGAGTAGCTTAACTCAAAAAATACTTATGTGACTGCAGTGAAATAGAGGTAGCTTAACTCAAAAACTACTTATGGGACTGCAATGAAACTTCATACAATGGTAGAGGGCTATAATAGATCCGTATGTTTGTCCGGATATCTTGTCAACTAAAAACACTACTGGACATGTTCATTTGAATGAAACAAACTTTTCAGTTGTCTCGTCATATTTCAAACAATGCGTCGAATTTTACCACTTCATGATTTTCCATATTTTGAAATTTGAAATATTTTTTGAGCAGAATGATACCAACTATAGTAAACTCGATGCAAAGAAAATATACCAGACCCTTTTATTAGGGTCGTTGTTTAAATTTTGTAACACAATACGTCCACGAATTGTTTTTTGGAAAGAAAGCAACTTATCATTTTAGCTCGCCTGAGCCGAAGGCTATCGTGATCACATTTCGTCCGTTCGTCAACAATTGCTTCAAACGACATATTCTAAGTAACCACTTGCTCAATTTTAATAAAACTTCACATGGATGATTCTGAGGTCAATGGTTCTTTGCTCTACTAACCGCAGACCACGGGATTCCGAGTTGTACGTCGTCCATCAGTCCATCTTTAACTTTTGCCTTATGAACAAGATAGGGACTTCATTAATAATCTGATCTTTGCCAGGTTTTTATATCAATAAAAGATCGGACGATTTCGAAAAACAACCAGATCAGATTAGTAACATGGCTCTTGTTTAACTGAGCATGTCTTCTTCAGTCTTGTGAACACTCTAGCGCTTTCATTATGTCTCCCCCAATCTGTGGAGGGGAGACATTCTTTTTGTGCTGTCTGTTTTCTGTCTGTCTCTATGTCACAAACTTTGTCCGGACTAGTTCTCCTGAACCCCTTGCTGGATTTCAACGCAAATTTGCCGGGATGAACAGCACCGAGCATAGATGTGCATATCGTCTACCGGTTGAATGATTTTTGGCGGAGTTATGGCACTTTAAAGGTTAATATACAAACTTTGTCCGGACTACTTCTCCTGAATCCCTGATCGGATTTCAAGAAACTTTGCAGGGATGATCGGTACCAAGCCTAGATGTGCATATCGTCGCCGTGTTCCGGTTGAATGATTTTTGGCGAAATTATGGCCCTTTAAAAGTGTTAATACACAAACTTTGACCGGACTAGTTCTCCTGATCCCCTGGCCGAATTACAACGAACCTTGACAAGGATGATCAGTACCAAGCCTAATTGCGCATATCGTCGCCGTGTTCCGGTTGAAATATTTTTGGCCCTTGAAAATATGATTACACACACTTATCTGGACTAGTTCTCCTGAACCCTGTGGCCAGACTCCGACGAAACTTGGCAAGGATGATCAGTATCAAGCTTAGTTGCACATATCATCGCCATGTTCTGGTTGAATCATTTTTGCCAGAGTTGGTTAAAGGTTTTAATACACACACTTTGTCCGTACTAGTTCTCCTGATCGCCTGGCTGGATTTCAGCTAAACTTAGTAGAGACGATCGTTGCCAAACCTAGTAGCGCATATCATCTTCGTGTTCCAGCTGAATGATTTTACGGATTTATGACCCTTTCCCCAGTGGGGGAGACATCTGCTTTAAAATTTACTAAAGACAACCTCTAGTTTAGTATTTGGATCTTTACCAAACGTTGACAGGTTGTCAATATTAATGAAAGCACAGACAAGTTCGAAAAACAGCTATTAGACAAGGAACACCAGAGATATTGCCCTTTGGTTTTTGAAAAATGCTTTATTCCGCCTTTTGAACACTGTAGCACCTTCTTTTTGTATTTGAACCAAACTTTGCCAAATTGTTGATATTGAATGAAATCTCAGACAAGTTCGAAAACCAGCTATATTTGACTAAGAACACCAGCGTTATGGCCCTTGATTTATTGAAAAATGCCATATATTGTGCATTGTAAACAATCTACCCCCTCTATTTTTCATTTGGTCTTTACCAAACTTACACAATACTTACACACTTTCACAGGAGGCATCCCTGCATGACAAATCATCCCGATCCGTCTTCATGGCCGCAATTACTAAAAATAAAAATAGATCAATCTTTGAACGACTTCTTCTCATGAACTGCTGCGTTGAATTTGACGAAACATCACAGGAATCATCATTACGTAGTCCTCTCTCAAATTCATACAAATCGTCGTAATCTGGCAACAAAGATGGCCACTGTTACTAAAACAGAAAAATGGGATACGTTTCTTGTTTTAATAGAAGTTAAAAGTAGCTATCCCGTCAATAACAATCAAATTTTTCGACATTATGTAAGCCGTTTCTAAACCTACTGACGATCAGGTATACATATATGTAGGATTAACGTGTTTTGAGATTCCAAACTCTATAGACACAATATAAACGGCTTTAACCATTCAGACGAAACCCCAAAACTGGATCGTTGAATTCAGTTACCAATTTATAATTCATTTTACGCATATTCAGTCACGGGTATTTTAAAAATCATGAAGAACCCTATACTTTTAAACGGAACATATACATTGTTATACGAGTATAAACACCTGTATAGAGTTTTGGTAAATGGTTTTGTAGTGAAGTGTAATTTTGCCGTTATTTGGTGTGTTATTTCTTTAAAATCGTGGAGAGCGAGCTCAAACACTAGTTTTAAGTGATATAGTCACACAGATCTCGAGATATTTGTTTTCATTTTTATTTATCAATGTTTTGTCTGATCCTTGCTCCCGTTGTTTTCTACTACACTTATATTGCATCTGAATTTTAAAAGATATCAAACTCATTTAAAATAATTCCCAATGCTGTTTGTCAGACATCCCACCTAGGCTCTCCTCTTTCGAGGAGGACCTCCGTCCGAGGTGGGATACCCGTCCACACTGGGGAGGGCAATGATTAAAGGCATTCATAAATACTACGTGACGTGAATAGATTTAATCGTGTTTTATACATATATCGACTATAGATGGTCAAGAGAGAAGGCTCTAAACATCCTGGTGAAAAGCGTACAAAAAGTGTGTATACATCTACTGCAGGATATTTATTAGATGTATTTACATTATTTAAACTATTTGGAGAAATACGTTGAATGTGCACTCACAACATATAAGATACACTACACACAGAGAGGATGTGCTGCCAGTGATAATATAATAATCTATCATGGGTATCCGGTGAAGATAGGGAATTCCAACCCGAGATATAAGTGTTTTTATCGGAACCGAGGCTCTGCCTCTTCCTATCTGAACCGAATACCCATGATAGATTCTTTTTCTTGCATATCAGAGACATGTTGTGCGTTGACACCGCCAGATAAGTACTAACGTTTTGCATATTTTACTGCATACCGGATGTTGGTGCGCGCGTGACATTTATCTTTACCCATAAAGATAAGACTTTTCATCTCCCGTGTAAAACGTGGAATGCCTTATCCGGTATGCAGGAATCATACCATGCTTACCAAGATGTTTCACAGTCTCTGTGGTTAAAATCAACATACTGAAATTGAAACACTCGTATGTAAATAGACACCGTTGGCACTGCTGCAATTATGAAGTGTCATAACACAATGAGTTAATAAATCCTTACCATAGAGCCATGACTCGACCAATTTATAGATAAGCTAGGTATCCGGATCGACCCCTATCCACCCTTAACTGGAGAGGTTTCTGATAACATCAGGCAAAATCTGTATACATTGTGTACATCAAACGTGAGTAGTAATAAACAATGTCTTAATACAATCGGCTATGTTTCACCCCTTTTCTCAATTGTCTCAACTGATCCTCGTCTTTCAATTGCGTACATATTTTTTTTTTTTCGAAAATATAATTATCAATTTAGTTTCGCAATTTATCAATGCATTATTTAAGGAATGAAATGCGCTCTTTTGGTTTTCATTGGGGTATGAAACATATTTGAGTGGTTTAAAGTGTGTGGAGTCCGAACCACGCGTACTTTAAACCATCCAAATGTTTTTTCATACCCCAATGAAAACCAAAGGAGCGCATTTCATTCCTTATATTTACATAAATATTTACCTTTAAAATGGCGTTGATTTCTTCTCTATATACGCCAAATTTGCTATTTATTTCGAAAAAATAGTTAATTATACGGGTATTTTAATGGAGTAAAATGTAACAGCCGTTACAAATGTAACAGCCGTTACGATCGGCAACATTTTAGACACACCCCTTATGCGCAATATTCTATTAAGTTAAGCTCCGCCCATCATCCAATGAAAACCGTTAAAGGGCATATCATGAGGTATTCCGAAGGTAATAGTATTCATTGGAAAATTAAATGCAGCGTGTCAAATAAGATTCATCGTAGCGAATGCAATAGCGATGTAAATATATAGTTGTGTTAGTCTGTTGTGTTTCTCTCTCTCTCTGCCTCTCCTTCTCTCTCTCTCTCTCTCTCTCTCTCTTTCTCTCTCTATCTCTCTCTCTCTGTGTCAAGGGTGGAATGCTATGGTATGGAAAAGTATTGTTCAACAGTTTTTCTTTTCTCATCTCTTTTTTTCAGATCTGTTTTCTTTACCTAAATAATTCATTTAATCCTTATCAATTATATCAAATTAAAATTGTTAAATTGTCCTTATCCATCAGAAAAAAGGTAAGCAAAATTGTTCTCTCATCTAGCGTTCAATCATTCTGATCATTATAATTTTGTTCACTTGTTCGGAATGCCCTCGCTGTGAGACACAGCAAATTGAGTGTTGTTTCAAGTTAACTATGGCATTTTTATAATGCAAGTCGCTGAATATAGTATGCATTTTGTTCGGTGTAACATACGTTACATCTCAATTGTGTTGATTAAGAAAAGCAGTTTTAAAAGACTAAGTAAAAAATACATACTTTGAATATAATTCAAAGCATGCAAATAAGATAAAAGTAACAACACCCATTTTTGAAACATGTTTGTATCGATTCAATTAATTGATCAACAAATACACAACCATCACAATTTTACAAAAGAATTGTTTCTACTTCAAAACAATTGGTTAATACAAAAAATGGGAGATCAAAGATAAACATAAAGACAATGAATATTTTTTTGTAAAAACAAAAGCTCAATCATTATAAACCACTCTACGATTTAATCAGCATATTATGTAACGTATGTTACAATGGTACTTTCATGTATACTGGATTACAGAAGATCGACAAACATCATATTTACACATTTTCATAATTATATATCATTAGTAACGTATGTTACATTAATCAGCCTTTACGTGTGTGCTGCATACTAGAACCGCAAGTCGGTTTTCAAAGTAAGGGTGATCACTCATGTCATTTATATACTCTTCTAAATGTTCATAAAATACCTATTTTCTGCTAAATAGTTTAATGTGTTCAAATAGTAATGTAGGTTTATTATAAGTAACGTATGCTTCATTACAGATGTAGTTCAGCCTGTAAAACTACTAACATAACACATTTTTGTAATTTAACCACACATATTGTCTTTCAGTATGTACCGTTGTTGATGGTAGATGTATATATAGTATTATGTCAGTGCCTTTTACTATCAAGTTTATTAGGCGACCCTAAGAAACTTGATAGTAAAAGGCACTGACATAATATTATATTTATCATGTAGATTATCCACATTTTCTGTATGAATTACTATTATTACCTATTTCTCCGGATGTTACGCTTATCGAGGACGCCGCCATGTTGTTGTTTTTTGTTTGTTTATGTTAAAACATCGCTGTAAAAAGTCTCCCCGTGCTACGAATCAGTAGTGTTATTTTTAATGGTCCTTTGGGACCAACAAGCCCAATATATGTGTCTTTGAAGTAGAATACCGCTTAAGCCGGTGCTAGGGGGCGTGAGAGGTGTTGCTTCTTTCATTACTTCTCATGAACAGACTCAATAAAACCGAGTCTGACGCTTTATATTCTCAATAGTGTTTGTTGCTCCCAAAGGATCACCTTTATCAGTATTTATTAACATTCACACTAGCGTTCGTTTAGTGCAGTGTGGCGGCTGTAAAAAGTCTCCCCGTGCTACGAATCAGTAGTGTTATTTTTAATGGTCCTTTGGGACCAACAAGCCCAATATATGTGTCTTTAAAGTAGAATACCGCTTAAGCCGGTGCTAGGGGGCGTGAGAGGTGTTGCTTCTTTCATTACTTCTCATGAACAGACTCAATAAAACCGAGTCTGCTGCTTTATTCTCTCAATTGTGTTTGTTGCTCCCAAAGGATCACCTTTGTCAGTATTTATTATGACGTCAGGCAACGTTACGTGCATGACGTCAGATAACGTTACGTACAATAAACGCCGAGGGATTCCGCATTGATTTGCTCTATTGGTCAGTAACTAATAAAGCAAAATTTAATAGGTCACCCCTTTATTGGGCAGAAAAGTGCACATCTGCATGATAAACTATTTTAATTGCATTCAGTGTAAGGTAAGGTATGTTACATCAAGTATGTTACATTTGAGTTATGTTGGTGCATTATTTTAAGAATCACACAGAGAACAGGTTGACTTCTTATGTCTATGATTATGGTATCAACATTGTTAGTTGGCGACAGTAACGAATGTTACATATTAAGGTATTTGACTCATCATAGCAAACAGAAATGATAATATTTTGAACAAACTGTTAGTGCTCCGACTTACTCAGCATACCTTCATTGCAAATGTACACTGACCGTGAGTGTTACTATTACTAGTAACAAGTGTAACAACGGCGACAACGATGCACGGTTTTATTGATAAACAGCGCCCTACATTTGCCTCGGACATATTCGCTCGTTTCGAACATGTTCGACTTTTAAGGTTGATCCAGTATGTCTGTGGACACATTGGCACGTTGCGGACATATTGCACACCATACACTTACTCAGTAAATGCAGAACCAAGTCACTGATAACTCAGTCTATGCATTACCAAATCACTGATTACTCAGTCTATGCATTACCAAGTCGCTGATTATTCTGTCTACGATTTACCAAGTCACTGATTATTCAGTCTATGCACTACCAAGTCGCTGATTACGCAATGTATACATTACAAAGTCACCGATTACTCAGTAAATGCATTACCAAATCACTGATTACTCAGTCTATGCATTATCAAGTCGCTGATTACTAAGTCTACGATTTATCAAGTCACTGATTATTCAGTATATGCACTACCAAGTCGCTGATTACTCAATATATGCATTACAAAGTCACTGATTACTCAGTAAATGCATTACAAGGTCACTGAATACTTAGTATATGCATTACCAAGTCGCTGATTACTCAGTATATGAATTAACAAGTCACCGATTATTTGCATTACCAATATATACTGAAAAGGGGATCCCTTGGAAGCACCAACTCAAATAAGAGATAAAGTAGCAGACTCTGTTTTATTGAGTCTGTTCATGCGAGGCAATGTATAGTGCAACACCTCTCACGCCTCCTAGCACCGGCTTAAGCGATAGTCTACTTTAACGCCACAACGAATGGGCTTGATGATCATAAAATACCAGTAAGTAATAGCGCTACTGATTTGTAGTCGGGGCAACTTTTTACGGCCTCCAGTGACCAAGTCATTGATTATTCGCATTACCAAGTCACTGATTACTTGGTATATGCACTACCAAATCACTGATTACTCAGTCTATTTATTACAAAATCACTGATTACTCAGTCTATGCATTAACAAGTCATTGATTACTCTGTCTTTGCATTACCAAGTCGCTGATTACTCGGTCTATTTATTATAAAATCACTGATTACTCAGTCTGTGCATTACCAAGTCGCTGATTACTCAATAAATGCATTGCCAAGTCACTGATTACAGTATATGCATACCAAGTAAATGATTACTCAGTCTTTGCATTACCCAGTCACTGATTACTCAGTCTATGAATACCAAGCTACTGATTACTTAGTATATGCATTACACAGTCACAGATTACTCAGTCTATATATTACCCAGTCACTGAGTATTAGTCTAGGTGTAACAAAGTCACTAATTACTCAGTATATATATTACAAAATCACTGATTATTCAGCCTATGCATTACCCAGTCTAAGCATTACCATTTCACTGATCACTTAGTATATGCATTACTAAGTCGCTAGGTATTCAGTAAATGCATTACCAAGTCATTGATTACTCAGTATATGCATTACCACTTACAAGTCACTGATTACCCAGCGTATGCATTACCAGTCACTGATTACTAAGCCTATGCATTACCACTCACTGATAACTCAGCATATGCATTACCAGTCACAGCTTACTCTGTTTATGAATTACACAGTTACTGATTACTCAGCCTATGCATTACCAGTCACAGCTTACTCTTTTTATGAATTACACAGTTACTGATTACTCAGCCTATG
>JAWPHD010013748.1:0-66094 GCA_037043455.1 Cyrtodaria siliqua | reverse complement strand
CAGCATCCAGTTAAAGGGACGGCAGTCGTGATGTATTTAAACTAGCGGCGTCCCGTAAGTTGTTCTAATTTCAACACCATATTCAAAATATCAGAACTGTAGACATTTCAGTTTTAGAAAAAAATATTTTTGTACGTTTTCTGGAAACATTTCTATGTAAAATATAACTATGTATAAGAGTCAAGGGTCAGGACAAATTGTGACCCCGGGGGCATGGTGGTACTCAGTTCACCACCCAAACTGCAGCTATTATGGTTTTAGAGTAAATATATATTTTAAAAAAAACACACACTCTACCATACCACCGGGTTCAACGATTTGTTGGTAATGCTCAAAAAATTTCCGACTTTCTATATCACTGAAAACTCGGAAAGTTATATCGAATTAGTAACACCAGAGTTATTGCTCTTATTTTACTGAACATTCTGCCTTGTTAACACTATAGCATCGTCAGTTTTACCATACTTTGACAGGGTCCTAATACTAACGAAGGCTGGGACATGATAATAAAAAAAAGCTAGATCTAACCGATAACGCCAGAGTCATGATTCTTAATTTATTGAAACATGCTACATTGCTTTGTTAGCACTATAGCTTCTTCACTACGTTGCGTTTTTAGACGAAAATCGCCGAAATCTGGAGTTATTTTTTAGAAAAGGAATGGAATATATTAGAACCAATTTGAATTGATGGAATCTTTCTCGGAACGCATCTCTACGTGTCCCACCTTATAATTTATGGATCCGATACTTAAATTTTGAGATATTGGGTAAAAATGTTAACAAATTGAATGAATGAATGAATGGTGTTTTACGGCACGTCGACACATAAATAGGTCATATTGTGCGCAAAAAAATGATGAAAATGAAGAATTAATTAAAAATTAATGTAAATATATAAAGATAAAATTATTAAAAAATAAGGGATGATAAGGTGTAATATAAAGTATGTATGTAAATCAACAAATGCCCGTCAACGGGTATATAAACAAGTATAAATATATAAGAACACATTACAATGATTTATATAGTCTGATCTCTTTGAGGAAATCTAAAACAAGACTAAAATCTACAGTATCATATAACTCTTTCATAGTATTAACATTGTAGTACCTTTGACGCATAGGATCAAAGTCTACACATTCCAATAAGATGTGTTTGACCGTTAACGGTGCAAAAGCAGGGTATACATTCTGGTAATTGCTCACCTTGTAATAAATATGAATGAGTATAACGTGTACGCCCTATCCTGCACCGGGCTAGTATAACTTCCCCTCGACGAATGGGTCTAGTAGATGAACGCCATTCTCCGAGTAACGGCTTAATTGAATGGAGTTTATTGTTAAAGGACAAATCCCAAGCGGTTTGCCAAGAGTTACGAATATATGTGTTAAGACAACTTTTAAAATCAGTATAAGGTAATTTGGTATTAGATATAGGTAAATCTAATGCTGCCTTAGCAGCACTATCAGCTCTATCATTACCACGTATTCCTACATGGCTTGGAAGCCAGCAGAAAATAATAACATTATCAATTATAAGAGAATTGTATTTTTCTAAAAGTTGAAGCACAACTGGGTTATCATGTTTCATATTACCCAGTGCTTGAAGAGATGAAAGGGAATCAGAAAAGATTACGAAATGGTCATCATCAGATTCCTGAATATAATTTAAGGCAAGTTCAATTGCCTTAAGTTCAGCTGAAAAGATAGAGGCCTTGTCAGGCAGGCGGCTCTTTATGCTGTGTTTGTGAACAGCTGCTGCAGCTACCTTATCTCCATCTTTAGAGCCATCTGTGTAGATATGTTGAAAGTCACTGTATTTCGATATAATTTCATTAAATTTGCTTTGAAAGACAGTAGGGTCTGTACTGGATTTGTTATTATTACAAAGATCAAAAATAATTGTTGGAGTTTCCAAAGTCCACGGTGGAATTTGTGGTACTTTGTACTTGGCAATCAAATTTAGGTCGATTTCAGTGTCTCTTAATTTTGGTTTAATACGGAGACCAAATGGTCGAATGGCCTTCGGTTTTCGATCAAAAAGAGGTTCACAACTAGGATGAAAAACGTTATCGAAAGTTGGGTTTGAAGGGTTAGACTTTAATTTAATGGCGTATTGAAGAGCTAATTTGTCTCGTCTATGAGACAGTGATGGTTCATTGGCTTCAACATATAGACTTTCGGCTGGTGATGTACGAAAGGCACCTAAGGCGAGTCGTAATCCTTGATTATGTATAGGGTCGAGCATCTGCAAGTACGACTTGCGAGTCGATCCATATACTACTGAGCCGTAGTCCAGCTTGGATCTGATAAGAGATCTGTAAAGTCGCAAGAGGACAAATTGAATAAAATCGCTGATTTCTGTAATACATTGGGAGTATTTAACTAAAATTAGAAATATATCTAATACAACAGAAAAAATAAATATTGTAACCTTTTTGGGCAGGGTAAGGTCGAGTGATTAACCAGAAAATTTTTCCAAACCGCATGATGATTGGAAATGCCTTAATTTTGGGGCGAAAAATGTGTATTGTTGTCAAAAATCGCCGGAATCTGGAATTATTTTTTAAAATTAGTTTTAACATAAACTTATCAAATTGAAGCAATGGAATGTTGCACAGCATACATATTCAAGTTTTTCCTGGCATCATATATAACATATGTCTTAAAATATTGGCATTTTAGGGCAAAATGTTGGAAAAAATTACAAAAATCACTGATGTCTGTAATCCATTGGGGGTATTGGGTTAAAATTAAGAAAAATAAATAAAATAATACAATAGAATAAAGACATACCGTAACATTTTGGATAGACAAAGGTCCAATAATTAAGTAGAAAAAAGTCCTGAACCATATCATGCTTAAAATATTGCCTTAATTTTCAGGCGAAAAATGTGTATTTCCGTCAAAAATCGACGGAATTTGGAATTATCTTTTGAAAATAGTTTGAACATAAACTTATCAAATTGAAGTAATAAAATGTTGCACACTGTACATATCCAAGTCATTTATTGTATCAGATATAACATATATGCTCAAGTATTTATATTTTAGGGCAAAATTGTGAAAAAATGACTAAAATCGCTGATTTCTGTAATGAATTGAGGTATTGGGAAAAAATTAAAAGTTCATAGAAAGAACGGAAATTTTTTTTTTATAACATTTCTGCAGTCCAATGTGCAATAATATACCAGAAAACCATATTTCATCTATGGAACATTCCTACTCTCACCTGGCGATATTGCGTCTAGATTTGCAAACCTTGTTAACTCGAGTATACACTCAAACTCAATCGGGTAAATTGGAAAAAATTAACGAAGCAGATCACTTCTTCGAAATGATAATACCAACTTTTTTTTAATACTTCAATCTAATAAAACATCTAGTTTTAACCATGTTTCATAAAGTAAGTCACAAAAGTTCAGAAAGTGTTTAATTTTTTAATTTTACGATAAAAACTGGTGGTGTTTTCCCATTTGCTCGATTAATTTATTTGGTTCCAACGTGTTGTAAATCGAGTCGATCCATGACGGAAGATGGCGGGGTTTTTCGTGCTGTCTGCCAGAAATTTCTTTCAGCAAACTGTCGTCCTTTTGGACGATAATGAAACGTTTGAGGACGCTTTTTTAAAGGCGACAGCCAACAAAAATATATCGCCTGCATCTATAGTAAGTGTAAAGGTGCGCGAGAAGCAGGACAGCCCATCAATAAATGTATCGCCGGAAATACGAGTAAAGTTAAGTGTTGCTAAAGAACTTTCTTGCAAGTATATCGAGATCGAATTAAAGAAAATCGCAGTTCGTCAATATGCAACAATGATGCTTCTGCCTTTGATCTAATGATGTCAGTCCAAAAAAGTTAATTCGTCCGTCCTTTCTTGTTAACATAGAAAACGGCCATTTTTCGTAGGCTCTTAACTTGTATCCTATTAGTCATATAAGATCTTTGACAATTACTTGAACATCAGTAATGGCAGACATGAATCGTCTAAAAAACATAACTTGCTCTTTTAACCACCAAACTGAGCACCTTACTCTTTTATATTAATTCTATAATTATTGAATATTCATAAACTACTGGATATGTAATTAGACGCATGATTGAGTTACTTTCCATTGAATAAGCTTTAATAACTACACCACATAATAATGTGTTTTTTTTTGTTGTTGTTACATATGTTTGTTTTTTCATTTCTTTTATTCATGTGTTAGAAGTAGAGCATGTAAGGCCCTCTTGGGCCTCTTGTGCTTTATGTTGATGTTCTTGATACATTTAAAATGTTGAATCCATATTAAATATGGCTTGTTTCCTGTTATTTTGCCTGCTAGTATACCATATTTACATATAACATGGTAATCAGTGTAAGTGCATTTCAAAATTATAATTATATTATAACTTCAGTCTTGTCATATATTTTCTAGCTCTAATAGTTTATGACTAGAAGAGCTTTGCGATCACCTTGTGTCTGTTATTAACATTCAATTTAGTTCTCTCTTCTTTTCGTCAGATTATCATATTCAAACTTGGATACATGTTATAAGTAACGAAGGTCTAGGACAAGTTGGAAATCTAGTCCGACTCAGGTGTTGCTAGCAGAATTACTTACTCTTGAAGTGTAGAAAATGCCATAATATGGTCATGATACCTATTTATAACTTTTCTTTCCATATATAAAAACTGTGTACAATAAGTGTATAGAATCTTGAATTAGTTAGCAAGTATGTCATTGAAATAGCTGTGTGCATTTGTATTGTAAAAAAAATATGCTATAACATGCTTAAATAGGAAAACTATAGATGGTATTATTCTAGTTGCGCATGCGCAAACTGTTTCATTTATTTTTTTAGATACTGAAATGATTTTTGAGAGGAAAGTTAAAAAAAAAAAAGATTCCGTATGGTTCAAAAATATGGCCCGTATGAAAAAATCTGAAACCGAGGAAAAAACAACAACAAAAAAACTTTCGTACTGTCGTATGCATTTTTTAAGTTAAGAATCCGAGGACCTATTTTTTAATTTGGTGTGGCCTAAGGGTTTCTGTATATCAAAATAGTAATTAGACTATGCATATGTATACCAGCCGGAATTTAGGTGTAACACAATAAAAAGAAATCAAACATGACGTCCAAGATGGTCCCGTTGTGTCCCAAGATCTGTAGGTCGGCCCAGCAGCCGTCGGCCGAGGGTCGTTCAACGCTATTTCTCTATATCTATACTGTATGTAGCTCTAGGGGGCCATGTTCGAGGCCCGAACTCAGGTAGCCCTCCCCTGATACGGTCTAGCGACCGAGTGCCACGCGTAGCGGGGACCTTTGCCGAGGCTGGCCACCGTTCCCGTTGAGTCACAAAACCTGTGAGTCAGACCAGTGGCCGTCGGCTGTGGGTCGCTCAAGGCTATTTCTCTCTATAGAACTATACTGTATATAGCTCTAGGTGGAATGTTCGAGACCCGAACTCGGGAAGCCTTTCCCTTGATACGACCTAGGGACTGAGTGCCACGCGTAGCGAAGGCCGCTGCCGACGGCTGACCACCGTTTCCGTTGTGTCACAAAACCTGTGGGTTGGCCAAGCGGCCGTCGTCTGCGGGTCGCTCAAAGCTATTTACTATATAGCTCTAGGTGGTATGTTCGAGACCCGATCTCAGGTAGCCTTCCCCCTGATACGATCTAGGGACCGAGTACCACGCGTAACGAGGACCGTTGCCAACGGCTGGCCACCGGTTCCGTTATGTCAAAATATGTGGGTCGGCCGAGCGGCTATCGGCTGAGCGGCTATCGGCCGAAGGTCGTTCAACGCTATTTCCCTCTATATAACTGTATATAGCTCTATGTGCCATGTTCGAGACTCGAACTCGGGTAGCCCTCACCCTGATAAGGCCTAGGGACCGAGAACCACGCATAGCGGGGACCTTTGCCGACGGTTGGCCACCGGTCCCGTTGTGTCACAAAATATATGGATCGGTCCAGAGGCCATCAGCCGAGGGTCGCTCAACGCTATTTCCCTCTATACATATATAACTATACCGTATAAAGCTCTAGGTGAGTTACGAGGTTCGTGACCTGAACTCGGGTAGCCTCCCCCATGATACAGCCTAGCGACTGAATGCCACGCGTTGCCGGGACCTTTGCCGACGGCTGCCCACTAATCCCGTTGTGTCACCCAATCTGTAAGTCGGCCCAGCGGCCGTCGGCCGAAGGTCGTTCAACGCTATATCCTTCTATATCACTATATAGCGCTATGTGCCATGTTCGAGACTCGAACTCGGGTAGCCTTTATCTAATATGGACTAGCGACCGAGTGCTACATGTACTGGGGACCTTTGCCGACGGCTGGCCACCGGTCCCGCTGTGTCGCAAAATCTGTTGGTCGGCCCAGTGTGGCTCAACGCTATTTCTCTATTTTAACGTATACTGTATATAGCTCTATGTACCATGTTCGCAATTCCGGTAACGTGGTAAAGTCCAAGTCGCCAGTTGGTACACGTACATGTACCTGCTCCAGAATGCTCTACACATAATGGGCTTTCAGAAAAATAGGGTGTACAAAATTCCCCCTGTGGTGAGGGTGACTCCTACTAGCTTACACTCTATTTTTCTATTGTACCGGTATTTTATATTTTTCTAGATTTTAACCCAATACCCCCAATGGATTGCAGAAATAAGTGATTTTAGTCCTTTTTTCCAACATATTTCAGCAGGTATGTTATATATGATGCAAGGAAACACTTGAATATGTATGCTGTGCAACATTATATTACTACAATTTGATAAGTTTATGTTAAAACTATTTTCAAAAATAATTCCAGATTCCGTCGATTTTAGACAAAAATACAAATTTTTCGCCTAAAAATAAGGCATTTTCAAGCATCATACGGTTCAGGACTTTTTTCTACTTAATTATTGGACCTTTGTCTATCCAACTATATTACAATGTGTCCTTATTCAATTGTATTAAATTTGTTTCTATATTTTAACCCAATACCCTCAATGGATTACAGAAATGAGTGATTTTTGTCATTTCTTCCAATATTTTGCCTTAAAATGTCAATATTTTAGCTCATATGTTATATATGATGCATACGGGGGCACCCAAATGTTTATGGTGTTCAACAAAATTAACTGGCATATTATTAAAAATCAACGAGGGTTGTTGCATATTTCTTCTGAGAGTAAAAAACATAGCTTCAGTTTTAGTTGGATTAAAATCAACAAGCCACTGTTTAGACCAAGCAGATATAATATTAAGATCGTGATTTAAGATTCCCTCAAGATCTGCAATATTAGACGAAGTACTTGCAAGAGATGTATCATCTGCAAAAATACGAGTTATACTAAGAAGATTGTCAGCAATGTCGTTGATATACATGTATATAAGAAACAATAATGGACCCAAGATTGACCCTTGAGGGACACCAGCAGATGTCCCTTTAATGTTCGAGTAACTTGAACCGATAAATACCTTTTGGGTGCGTTCTGTTAAATAAATTTCGATCCATTTTAGCATATTGCCTTTATTACCATTTTGTCGGAGTTTAAAAAAGTAGGCCTTTGATCCATACTCGATCAAATGCCCTCGACACATCACCGAAAATTATACATGTGAATTGGTTAGCATCAATACCTTGACAAATTTGGGAATACATATCAATCAGTTGATAAACAGTAGAATGGCCTTTTAAAAAGCCGGACTGCAGCTTATAAATAAGATTATTTGCAATGAAAAAATTATACAAGTGTTTATAAACAACCCTTTCCATAAATTTACCAATACAACTTAACAAAGCTATTGGTCTATAATCTGTGGCTAAGTCTGAGTTTCCTTTCTTAAAAGTGACATTATAATGGCCCATTTATCTGGAAATTTACATTCAGTGAGTGATTTATTAAACAATAAAGCCAAAGGTTTAGAAATAGAGTGTTTTGTATTTTGTAAAATGTTGTGGCTTATTTTGTCCTCACCAACTGCTTTATTTGTATTTATTGTAGAAATTATATCTAAAATTTCCGTTTCGTTAATTTGCATATTTGTAAAAGAATTTTGTGTTTTAAGAGTACATTATCTATATCACTGAAATAATATTCTTCTTCGCCGTTCGAAGATGTGGTTTTTAATGGGTGAATATTTTCAGAGTTTTTATTAGACTTAACTAACTGTTTGAGTAATTTTCAGTAAAGTTTTGGATTAGACCGGCTACTTCCTGATATTAAATTTTCCATATTGTCAAAATATTGTTCTTTGGCATATTTCTTTAGGTTAATTACTTTATTTCTAAGAAGCTCGTATTTTTAACCAGTGTTCTGTTCTTTGTGTGTTCGTATTGCCTTTGTCTTTTGTCTGTCGCGCTGTCGTGAATATCGTCTTATTTATGAGTCGTACCATGGCTTGTCATTTGGTCTAATTGTTACATCTTTGGAGGGAATGCATTCATTCATATACTTTAAGACAATATCAGAGAAACGATCGCATGCCTCATTCACAGAAACGGTATCAATCAAATCCCAATTAGTTGTGCTTATCATTTCATTCAGTTTAATATAATTCCCATTGTTGTAAGACCATACCCTTCGTTTTAAGGTCGGATGTAAGCCTTTAGAAAATGGAACAAATACAAACGTGATTTTGCGATCGCTTACTTCTGGAGGGACGTCTATTGTTCCCGCGTTTAATGAAATAAGCGAATCAGAATGGGATCAATTAACGTTGCTGATGTGTTTGTAATTCTAGTGAGTTCTAGAATCACATTTGAAAGGTTGTTTAAGATCATTATATTTGCCAAATGCCTATCATTAGCATTTAACTGATCTTCATTTAGGTCACCAACAATAATGATAGTTTTGCATACATCTAACGCTTTTTCGATCGATATGTTTAAATAAGTCCAAAAAAGAACAGGTGTATTTGGTGGACGATAAACATTGCAAATTTAAAATTTCGTTTTTATCATACCCAAACAGCGTCACTTGAGGGGTTTTCTAACTCAGGTTTGCGTTTAGCAACTAATAATTTAGAGACATACGTTAAAAGCCCGCTAGAATGCACAGATTTATCCAAACGATAATTATAGAATCCCTCTAACTGCAAAGATTCATTACTTACATCACAGACCTAATAACAAATATTAATATGTCTGTGCTTACATCAACTGTTAAATGTGTTTCAGTAAAACAAAGTATGTCAAAATCAAGAAGATTATGTTCTATATATTCGATTTTGTTTCGTATACTTCTAATATTGAGGTGAGCTACA
Source organism: Cyrtodaria siliqua (assembly GCA_037043455.1). NCBI lineage: Eukaryota > Metazoa > Mollusca > Bivalvia > Adapedonta > Hiatellidae > Cyrtodaria > Cyrtodaria siliqua. The sequence continues at coordinate 56,847 of JAWPHD010013748.1, read as the reverse complement.
GATAAACTGTGTTGTATTTCACTACTGTTTTGATTTTTTCGTAATTGGTCGGGGTTTCAGTAGGTTCAATCATATATTCCAAATGGGTTGTCCAGTCATCGCACAGGGAAAAAGTGAAGCGTAGTGACTGACTGTAGAGGGTTAACATCATTACAAACTCTAGCGAAACAATGAGCTGGGAGATATAAACCCCGTATGATGTAGCACGAGGTACATTCCCATCCATGTGTGGATAATTAACGATGTTAAAATTGAAGTCGTCTCTCTTATCGTAGATTTTAGTATGTATGAAATCATTAGAAATTGAGAGATGAAGATCAAGGAATGCTGCTTCAGTATCCGAACTGTTGGCTTTATTCAACGTGAGCTCTGGTGGATAAATGTTGCTAACCCTATGAGCAAAGAACGGCTTATCAATATTGAGGATGTCATCTAGATACCGAGATGTATTATCATCAATATCTTCACTTAGCATAACATCTCTTTAATAACAGTACAAAAACAAATCTGCGACACAGTTAGTATGCATAGGAATACCAACAACCTGGCGGTAATCAGTTTTACCGTATCTTATAAAGATGTTATCGAGAAGGAAAGACAATGCTCTACAAATATCAGCACAAGTCCACAAATTATAATTATCAATATGGGCGTTTGTAAAGAAAGCCCTGACATTATTACAAGCTAGAAAAGTTGTACATTCTCTGGCAAATACCTTCTGAATAAGCTGAATTAATTTATCTTTGATTAGATTATGTGGTAGAGTAGTATATAGTGCGGAACTTAGAGAAGAGGCATTCAAATGCTTACACCGTAGTTTATCAAGGATTTCTCCAGAGTTTTTGATAGACCAAAACAGACTGATTCCTAAGTTTTCAAAGTCTTTCCGCAATACTTAATAATATGTTCTTTAATCGCGGAAAGTGAGGAAGTCAATAGTTTTGATATATTGGTCGTGGTACATGAAATTGTATTAGCAATAAAACGTGCTTTGTATGAAATTTTGTGGAGTTTGGGTATCCAGTACATTGTAGGGAGCCTCGTCTGTTTACTATTTATTGAAACCTTTATTGTCTCCATAAAGGTCACATGCTGGGAAACAATGTCCTTCTCTAGCAAAGGTGTGGTTATATACTCGCTAGCTCTGCATTCAAGGTATTGATATAATGTAATCGTCAGACAATAATTATAAATCTCACAAGGGTTAAACATTAGGCATATCGAACTAGAAACAGTAAAGTTATGGCCTCTGATTTTGTGAAAATGTTGATCAATGTTGCATGTTGCTTCGTTACAGCATAAATAATGTTTAAACATATGATGGAATTGCAAAAAAAAAATGAAAAAACAAAACGTTTTTATTTAAAATCGCATGCAAGTATAGATACAGTGACACGTTTTAATAAACGTCGGTGATACTTCTAATCATTGACTTTTAATGTTTTACTTTTATTCTTTCTCAAAATATAATAATTTTGTGCATATTGCGGGCCAAAAATGCGTATATATATGATAAACTAGTATATTACATTATCAATAGCCAAAGTTTGAACTATACAATACAAACGTATTTCACACACGCGATAATGCGTCAAATTATCTTTTCCTCTGATATTGCACTCTTACAACATCAAACTCCACCTGATTAATCTTTGATTTTTGTTTTTCATTTTATTTATGAACGTGAGGGGATTGTAACTGAACCGAAGACAACTACTGGTGAATAGATGAAGATATTTTTTTCTTTCTCAAAGTGTTGTAGTGCCAAAATGAGAGAAATACACTCTTTTTCAATAGTTGAATACGTTTTTCAGATGTTTGTTGAACTTTTTAGAGAAGTAACAATCTAGGTGATCAACACAAGTATTGTCTTCTTGCAAACGTAGGTTGCACCAGCACCATTATCGCTTGCATCAACAGCTAACTTAAACTGAAAACCGAAAGTTGGTGCTGAAAGCTCTGCAATTCTGAGTATGACTGTTGGCATTTTCGGCCAAAAAGAAATTAATTCTTTTACTTATTACTAAAGTTTGTCAAAAGTTCAGCATTATGACAAACTTTTCTATAATAACCAGCCGTACCCAAAAAACGCATCAGTTGCTTTTTACGCGTCGGTACAGGAAATTCAGAAATGGTCTTGACCATAGGTTCAATAGGTTAACCTTGTTCTGTCCCACTTCGTGTCCTAACAAGAGGCCCAAGAGGGCATGTGGACGCTCTACTTGCTAAAACGGATCTTATATCTAGGGTTGTCGTCATACAATTCCCATCATTATTTCTTGGACGTGCCCTATATTTCGTCGAAAATAGATCACAGCGACCTGAAATTTTGCACATGATGTTAAATGCATATAAGGAACATTCTGGCGAAGTTTGGTGAAAATCCTGCGAGAAAGAAGCAAGATACACATGTCGTAGCAGAGATCGGACATGATATGAATCTTGTCGAAAGTAGGTCACAGAGACCCAAAATTTGGCACATGATGTAAGATGCACATAAGGAACATTCTGGTGAAGTTTGGTGAAAATCCTGCAAGAAAGAAGCAAGATCTGCATGTCGTACCAGAGACCGAACATGATCTATATTTCGTTGAAAGTAGGTCACAATGATCCGAAATGTTGCACATGATGTTAGATGCATATAAGAAACATTCTGGTGAAGTTTGGTGAAATTCCTGCGAGAAAGAAGCAAGATACGCATGTCGTAGCGGAGACGGGACGTGACCTATATTTCGTCGAAAGTACGTCTCAGAGACCCGAAATTGTGCATGTGATGTTGGATCAATATAATGAACATTCACTCATACCAAAAGTCACTGAGCAGAAACCAATTTTTCTATTTTTAGTAACAGCGACCTTGACCTTGAACCCAGTTGCCCCAAATACTATACCAGCCTTCCTTTCCCTATAAGCTACCTACCCAGTAATTTTCGTCACAATACATCACTCCTAACAAAAGTTACTGAGCGGAAAACATTTCTATTTTTAGCAACAGTGACCTTGACCTTGAACCCAGTGTCACCAAACGCAATCCCAACCTTCCTTTCCACAGAAGCTACCTACCCAGCATGTTTCGTCACAATACCTCACTCCAAACAAAAGTTATTGAGTGGAAGTCATTTTTCCGGTGTAAATGGTCCGACCTGGCTGGTTTTCAAACATTGGTATCAACAATCTGGTAGAGTTTGGTAAACACTGGACGAAAAGTGAGGCAACATATAGCAATTTTAACTAAAGGCCATAACTCCGGTGCTACTTTTCCGAAAAGGCTGGGTTTCCAACTCCTCCGAAGTTTCATTGATATCAACACTCTGGTAAAGTTTGAAAACGATCGGATGAAAAACGACAGACGACGGGCAACTCGCCATCCCATAAGCATGTGGACGCTCTACTGGCTAAAGCTAAAGTTTGTGTATAAGGGATCATAACTCGGTCAAAAATATTCAACGGAATATGGCGATGACATGCGCAACAATGCTTGGTACTGATCATCCCTGCCACGTTTCGCTGAAATCTGACCAGAGGTTCAGGAAAACTATTCTGTACAAAGTTAGTGTGTTAAAACCATTAGAGGGTCATATTTATGTCAAAAGTCATTCAACTGGAACACGGCGATGACATGCGCAACTAGGCTTGGTACTCATCATTCCCGCCAAGATTCGTTGAAATCCGGCCAGGGGATCAGGAGAACGAGTCGGGACAAAGTTTGTGTATTAAAACATTTAAAGGGTCATAACTCCGCCACACGGTGATGATATGCACAACTAAGCTTGGTACCGATCATCCCTGAAAACTTTCGTTGAAATCCGGCCATGGTTTCAGGAGAACTAGTCAATATACAATTGGTGTATCTAAATCTTTAAAGGGCCATAACTCCGCCAAAAATCATTCAGCCAGACAGTGCAATGATATGCACAACTAGGCTTGATACTGATCTTCCTTGCCAAGTTTCACTGAAATCCGGCCACGGGTTCAGGAGAACTAGTCCGGACACAGATTGTGTATTAAAATCTTTAAAGGGCCATAACTCCGCCAAAATTATTTCAACCGCAACACGGTGATGATATGCACAACTAATCTTGGTACCGATCATCCCTGAAAAGTTTCGCTGAAATCCGGCCAGGGGTTCAGGAGAACTAGTCCAGATAAAATGTGTGTATTTAAACCATTAAAGGGCCATAACTCCACCAAAAATCGTTCAACCAAAACACGGCGACGATATGCACAACTAGACCTGGTACTGATCATCACTAAAACGTTTCGTTGACATCCGGCCAGGGGTTCAGGAGAACTAGTCCAGACAAAGTTTGTGAATTAAAACATTTAAAGGGTCATAACCCCGCCAAATCATTCAACCGGAACACAGCGACGATATGTACAACTAGGCTTGGTACTGATCATCCCTGCAAAGTATCGCGGAAATCCGGCCAAATAAAGGTCCTATCATCTTCACGAGGCAAAATACGGCATCTTAAAACTAATTCAAGGGCCTTAACTCCGGTGTTACTAAACTAATTTGGTTGTTTTTCAATCTTTTCCAAGATTTCATTGATAGTAACAATCTTGTAAAGTTTGGTAAAGATCGCATGAAAAATGAAGGCCCTGTCGTCTTGCTTGAGGCAAAATACAGCATTTTTAAATCAAGGGCCATAACTCTGGTGTTACTGGAGTTTTCATTGATATCAACAATCTTGTAAAGTTTGAAATAGATCCGACGAAAAATGCTAGATTGGATATTCGTCAGTTAGCCTATCGTTCAAGGAGATCATCGGCACGAGCTCATTTCATTCTAAGGAAAATACTTAAAGTTAATAAAAATGTGTGCACGCTGGATACCCCATTTATTGATATTAACAGCAGAACAGAAACGGGACCGCGTTAAAAAGGCAAACCAATTACTTAAGTTATACCCAAACTATGAGAATAAAAGGTTTTCAGACTTAATAACTGGTGATGAATTTTTGAGCCGAAACGCAAGTGTTCTAACCGTGAATGGGCAACGAAACATGCTCGCCAAACGAACAACAACAGTTACTGTGCGTAAGGTCTTGTACTGTATTTTCTTTTCAATTCATGGAATCATGTGCCTAAAGGTAAAAGTGTAACTGCGAAACAATATACAAATGTTGTTTTGAAGAAACTGAACAAATACTTCAATAAGCGTCGACCCAAACACGGCATGAAAGACATTTCACTTCTGCATGATAACGCTGCCTCGCACAAAGCTCACATTGTGAAGGATTATTATTATATTTGAACAAACAGCAAGTGCGAGTGTAAGGACATTCGCCATAATCGCCAGATCTCGCACCCTGCGACTATTTTTTGTCTCCACGCCTTAAATCCTTTCTTGCTGGGAAGCACTATGCTTCTCGTAAGGCCATTGGATCGGCAGTGCACCAGTGCCTTAAAGGTGTACCTATTGAGGGCTATCAAACATGTTTTCAAAACCGGATAAAAAGACTGAAAGTGTGGGTAATGGCAAAAGGAGAGTACTTTGAGGGATTATGCTGAATCTTGATGTAAAAGAAGCGATAAATAAAAAGTTAGTGTGAGTTGCATTATTTACAAAACACACCTCGTAAATGAAATTGCGTATACACTAAACCAAATTGCTAAGTACCAACCTAAGAATATGTCAATAATATTCTCATTGTTTTGTGTATTTTGAGCTTGATTAGAGATACGATTTATCTGCAAAATAACGAGTGTAAATCGTCTGCTCTGATTGCATGAACATATTTTAAAACTTTTAAGTCAATGTGTTTTCTTAGAAATGTTATATCACTTATACAACTTGGTATATAGGATTGTTTTAAGTACTTCGAATTAGTGAAGCTTTCGATGTTCCTAATTCTAAAATATGCCAGTTAAAATTATTTTGACATCATGTTTTACTAGCATTACCCCTACAAATGCGTTTGCAATAGAAATTTTCGAAATATTTAATGTTAACGCTGAATTACAGTTACTTGAATTCAAACAATATTCAATTTAAATAGAGGTAATTTAAGATTATCCATATTTCATTTTTTTTATAGACGGAAAATCTGCGATAAATGGGTTAAATTTTTATGTTTTTTTTCTATTATGTCATACCAATTTTAAGAATTTTATTTCTTTAAGCGATCTTTGACTCATGTTATGTGTTTTATCAGCACATTTCATGTTTTCATATAAGGGGAGGGTAACTCTCAAAAGATGTGACAATTTAAACAAAAAATAAATGGTTTACAAACTATGGGTCAAAACAAAATACTTATCATATATCTAATCTAAAATATATTTAAAATAAGAAAATTAGTTAAGATACAAAAGTTGATACTTAGCAATTTTGTTCAGTGTATATATAGATAGTGACACAACATTTTATAACTCTGACACAACAGCATATGTTTTGTCAATATCAACATACATTTCAACTAAAATATTGCAATACAAAACTGCCACCCCTTAAGGTTTACCACCACTAATTACATCTAAACCTCCGAGGTGTAGTCGAATGTAGTTCCTATAATAAAAAGTAATCCCTCATTTTTTGATGAAAACGGGCATTATAAGTAGGGGAAAACTGCCCATTCCTATTCGATTTTGTGGTTGTATGTATAAGAAGCGTATAAATAAGTTTTACTGGATCACTGATGAACATTTTCGAAATTTCGACTTTATGCTTATACTATGTGAGCAATGAAAACAGCCAATCAATGAAAACAGCTGTACCCACGACCTGTTTAGTAAACAAGCAAGAACTTTCTTACATGTCTTGTGACCCAACCTTTTCTGGAGATTTTTCAAGTGGAAAATTAGTTTTCTATATGAACATTACACTGCTGCATTATCCATACTTGAGTTGAATTTGCAGCAACTCATTAATATGTGACACTTTAACATTGGTGTCTATGGGGAAAATAATTAGTGGTATAATACCTTAATCTATTATAAATGGCGTTTCACAACTAAAGGGACGTAACACATATAGGGCCAATCCGGGTAATTTCGGACATGTTTTGCTATACGGTCATATCCCGTGTTACTTCTCAGACTACTGTAGTTTCAACATATCCATTCTGGCACTTTTGGGTTCTATAAAATCTTCCTCGGACTTTATCGTATGGTTTAAATTGACAGCACTGTCCGAGATTTTGAAATTACAAAAAGTAATACCTTACTGTCGCACCGGGATATTTCGGACGAAGAAGGGCATAATTCGGACATGTATCGGGAAAATTCGGACGATTAAAAAACGCAGGGAAAATTCGGACAATAGTTTTTTTTTTAAAAAATTGTCTCCAAACATACATTATAAAAGATGTATCGTTATAATGTGTTTCTTACTACAAACTGTACTAATGAATTCTAACAAACACTTGTACTGAAACAATACATTAAGATAAAATGAAGATTTATACATGTATGACACATTTTCAAACAACATCGAACATTTTGTTTCTCAACTGTGTGCCTTTTACTTACAAGTCTCATTATTTATTTTGTACATTGTTTACGGGCAGCTGTGGCTATTTTTGTTCACTTACAAGTCTCACTGTCTTATAACAGGTGGTGAACACTTAAATATTACTGTTTTTCAAGTTTTTTTTTTTTTTAGATGGTTTGAGGGCAGTAGCCCTTTTCAGATCATTTTGTTTCTTTTTAAGTTCCCTTTGGAGCTTCTGTTCTACGGTTTTTAATTTCTCATTTACTATCTCTTGACTTGTTAAGAGTCTATGTTTGGTGATTGCTCTTCTATGTTTATTTTCTTTTGGCGCATTTAAGGAAGGTGGCATAAACAGTTCCTCAATTACTTGATCATGGTTCTGTGGCAATACCGGGCTTGGAGAAACCACGATATCCAGTCTATGTTCATCCGTCAGTGGGCTACAAAGTAATTCACCAGTTTGTATCAGATTGAACAGCTGGGTTGGATCACTTAAGTCCAAAATGGAGCTTGTCAATGACAGGTCGTTGTCAGATAATGATTCCACCTGAAGACCTATGGCGATGCCAGACATGTCGTTCACTTTAGGGGACCACATGGGTGTGTCAGAAGTAGCTTGTGTTGAAGATGCATCAATATGGATATTCTGTTAAAAGAAACATGTGAAATAAAGGATTGAAATAACAGCCTGTGTAACCGAGCACGGCATCATTTGGATTAAAATTGAAATGATTACTAGTCACTATATTTATCAGTATTTACGTCTTCAAAATATTTCATAAACTATTTCTAAGTGCATTTTTTTCATTTTGCCTCTTGTGTGAACGTTATAAATTATTTGATAGCGCAAATAAAATATCGAAAGATTGAACTAACCTCAAGCGCGACTCCTTCATGCATATGTTCATCAACGGCCACAGGAGGTATGACGACAGCAATGTTGTTGTTCACATCGTTCTGTTGTTCGATACAGGAGACTATGTCTGCTTGTGACTGTCCCTTGCCATCTTTGGGTGCCATGGATACCACGGCCTGTTGATCTCCGTTGGGTACCATGGATACGTCGGCATGTTGGTCTCCTTTGGGTGCCATGGATATGTCGGCCTGTTGATCTCCTTTGGGTGTTATGGATACATCGGTCGGTAGACTTGGTCCAAAGGCTGCATCGGGGATGGCACTACGGTTCATTGGATATATGCCACATGCTCGAAACCCACTCTTTATGTTTGATTGGGTCACTGCCTTGGCCCATGATTGCTTGAACAATAACGGGAACGACCTTTTATTTACCTGATTTACGGGGCTTTCCTGAAGAAATACAGTACAAGCCTGGTTGTATTCCCTGTTAAGGGGACCGAATACGGAACGATCCAAAGGCTGTAAATAATGTGTGGTGTGAGGTGGCAAGGCCAGCAAGTGAATATTTTGCTCTCATGGGAGGAATGACCGTCCAATATGAGCAATTGCGGTCTTTCCGGCCCATGAAACTTAAGAAATACTTCCTGGTCAGTGGAACCAGTGCTCCCCTATCTGGTCATCCATCCAACCATTTTTTTGGAAGAACCATCTTGCTTCTGCAGGCGCCAGTTCGGTATTAAAACCGTATAGGGACTTCGAGGTTTTCCCTTTCACGACAAACATAGGTGGCATACGCTTCCTTTCTGCATTCACAAAAGCCATCACTGTGATATTGGTCGATCTGGAGCTTGTCCGAGCGACACAATTCTGCCCTTTCTGGCTCACAACTCTAACGGGATCATGTTCGAAGGATTTCCCCATTTCATCGCAGTTCCAAATGTTACCCGGTTTATTAGTCAGACGAAGCCCTTCCATTATCGTCTGCAGGTCATCAAAGTAACGGCGAATTACCTCCTTGTTCATCATTCTCGCTCTTGTGGATGACAATTTCTCCGGATTCCTGATGGTTATATATGGATGGCGCCGCTTGACCCCTTCCCACCAATCCTTGCCTGCTACAAATGAGGGATAACCAGATCCAATTTTCAACCTTTTGCATAATATGTTGGTACGTAAAAGAACTTGTTTTCTGGTAAGGCCAATGCCGCGTCTGGCTGCCATCTTCACACTATCTACGATTTTATTTTCAATTTCCGCAGGTATGCAGGGTGGCCTTCCTCGTTGTACATGTATTTCGAACCTACCACTAACTCTGTCCCCGAGAGTCGATTTCGGGATACCAAAAGAAGCAGAGGCTTTACGAATAGACATGCCTTGCTGACATGCGGAGACAGCCTTTTCCAGTTGGGCATTGTCATAGTTTACAGTCTTTCCCCTCTTAGTGTGGACATACTTTTTGGGCATTCTGAAAAGAAATGATGATGATGACGGCGATGATGATTATGATTATGGTGGTTATAAAGATCATTAAATGACGACCCACTTTATTTTGTTAATGACGGCCTAAGAGTAACGTAGACATAAAAGTGGTGAAAAGGTTGTTTAAACTGAGAAAACTGAGTACGGTAGGAGCAGCTGTGCCCAGCAAGAGTTGAATTTTTCTGCGATTCATTAAACTGCTAAATTAAGGAACGATTACTAAAGTAACGCAAAAAGCAGGCACCTAGAATGACTCATATAGTTTTACTCTTTTTTTTGTGAAATACTATGTTTTGTATCACATATTCGAATACTTAATATCGCCAATTCAGTTTGTGGTATATTATATATTTGATATCACATATTGGAATACCTATTATCACTCATTGATATAGGTAAAGAAAAAGATTATAATCACATACTATTTTCCAATACATAATGCCATGTATTCGAATATGTGATATCAAGGATTCGAATGCGTGGTATCACCTATTTTAAATACCAGTATTTACTATAGGAATCAGTTTTAATTTATATATTAATATAACCGCGGCGTGACCTAGTGGTAGGGCGTCCGCTGGAGGTCGTGTGTTCAATCCCTGGCCGGGTCATACCAAAGAGTTGATACAAAAAGATACCAGTAGCTCCCTTGCTTACATCTCAGCATATAGAGGGTAGTTCTAAAACTGGTCGACCAGGTGTCAGTATAATGTGACTGGGTGGGGTATCATGTCATGTTTACGGCGTGGTATTCCAGTGTTAAAGCACTATAAAATTGAGTATAGAGCTCACTGCTTCAAGTAGATACCGTCGTGATATGACTGAAAGATTGTTAAAAGCGACGTTAAACCCCATTCCTAATTTTAATATCCTATTTTGTGGATATCACGTATTCGAAAACTTGATACCATATATTGAAATATATGACATCATATATTCAAATATGTAATATCACATATTATGTGATATTCGAATATGTGAACGACGACTAGTAGGCCCTTCGTATAAGCCACGTGTTCTTCATAAAAGGTATAAAGTAATTATTTTTAAACAACAGCTGTGTTTGAAAAAAATTGTGTTTTCATATAAGCAGGCTAATAAGACAGATCGGAAGGGTTTAATCTAATTTTGGTAAAACATGTTACCCAGCCCATTTGTCATTTATATTTCCTTTGTAGTTAATTGATATTACTTTGTATGTTATTATTGGCAATAAATGTGTTTAAATAAACAAGAAAGAAAGACAAAAAATCTACTCATGACTTTCTGTATTTATTCTCGCTATTTCGTGAAATTAGAATTGTAATTGTAGTTGATAACTACATTCAGTTATTACAAGGAGTTTGATTGGATCTCATCTGTAAAATAATTCAAGACATTTTCATTGTCTTCACTAACACATTTCAAAATATACTTTGCTAAAAATACATGGCTACTTGGTGTAATACAATCACTGTTTGGGGTCTCTTCCTTCTCTTCCTTTTCCCATCTTTCAAGTGTGTCAACCACTACGTTTCTTACACATATATTTTTAGCAACTAAAGTTTTGATGAATAAATGTAAGTGATAAAGGCAGTGATCAAAACACCATTCGTGCTTGTATAAATTGTCCAGCATTTTGATTGCTATTATGCCTAATGTAGATATGTGTTCCTTCCTACTGAATCCAACCTGTCTTCTGAAGAGCACGTGGACAGTATTTGATCTGGTATTCATTTCTACAAACATAATTATGAAGAAAATCTTAGTTGAATGCTTAAAGTAGTAAAAAATAAAAAAATAAAAAAATAAAAAAAAAATAAAAAAATAAAAAATTGAAATTGAAAAAATGAATTAATAAATACATAAATCAAATTAAAAAGATTTTTTATAAAATGTTACCCCCGGGGCGCGTCAAAATTTTACACCAGGGTCACCATTTGAACAAACTTGGTAGAGGACCATAAGCTGATGCTACATGTAATACATGAGAGCTCTGTGCCATGTAGTTCCAGAGAAGAAGATTTTTTTCAGTTTTTGCCTATACAAGCCTAAGTAAAATTGTGACCTCCAGGGTGGGGCCATATGTGACCAAACCCCCAGGGTGGGGCCAAATGTGACCAATGGGTCACCATTTGAACAAACTTGGTAGAAGACCATAAGCTTATAGCAAATGCAAAATAATAAACCTCTTGCAGTTTCAGAGAAGAATTTTTTTTCAGTTTTTCCGTATACATGTCTATGTAAAACATGTGACCCTTGCGGCGGTGTCAAATGTGACCCCAGGGTCACCATTTGAACATACTTGGTAAAGGACCATAAGCTTATAGCAACAGCAAAATATTAAACCTCTGGCTCTTGCAGTTTCAGAGAAGATTTTTTAAGTTTTTCCCTATACATGTCTATGTAAAACATGTGACCCTTGGGGCGGGGCCAAATGTGACCCCAGGGTCACCATATGAACAAACTTGGTAGAGGACCATAAGCTGATGCTACATGTAATACATGAGAGCTCTGTGCCATGTGGTTCCAGAGAAGATTCTTTTCAGTTTTTCCCTATACAAGCCTATGTAAAACTGTGACCCGGGGTGGGGCCAAATGTGACCCCTGGGTCACCATTTGAACAAAGTTGTAAGAGGACCACAAGCTTATAGCAAATGCAAAATATTAAACCTCTGGCTCTTGCAGTTTCAGAGAAGAAGAATTTTTAAGTTTTTCCTATACATGTCTATGTAAAACATGTGAGCCTTGGGGCGGGGCCAAATGTGACCCGAGGGTCACCATTTGAACAAACTTGGTAAAGGACCATAAGCTTATAGTAAATGCAAAATATCAAACCTCTGGCTGTTGTAGTTTCCGAGAAAAAGATTTTTTTTTAAAAAATCCTGTATAAGTCTATGTAAAACTGTGACCCCCGGGGCGGGGACAAATTTGACCCCAGGGTCACCATTTGAACAAACTTAGTAGAGGACCATAAGCTGATGCTACATGTAATACATGAGAGCTCTGTGCCTTGTGGTTTCAGAGAAGAAGAATTTTTCAAGTTTTTTCCTATATGTCTATATGAAAAACATGCAAAACCTCAAAATAAAAACTTTGGACCCCCGGGGCGCGGTCATTTTTGACCTCGGGGACTTTATTTGAACAAACTTGATAGTATAGGCGTTGGCGATCATTTTAAAAGAAAAACTGTTGAAATCTGTTCAGCGGTTCTGGAGAAGAAGATTTTTTAAGGTTTTGACTATATATGGTAATGGCAGCCATCTTGGATGTAGCGCTGACCTATTTTTTAACAAATCTAAAAGGCATTCATATAAGGATCATCCATGTGAAGTTTGATCAAAATTAGCCAAGCGGTTTCTGTGGAGAAGTTGTTTGAAGAAAAGTTAACAAACGACGGACGACAGACAACACACCATCCCATAAGCTCTTCTGGCCCTTGGCCAGTAGAGCTAAAAATGAGAAAGTTATATCCAATGTTAAGTTTTCCTGACTGACGGACGGACTGACGGACGTGCGGACGGACAGACTGACGGATGACAAAGTGATCCCTATGTATCTTCGAAAAGGCGACACAAAAAAGGTGGTTACCGCAGGGATGGAAACTAACTTTTAAAGCTTGGTTGCCCAAACGGGCAACGGGCAACCATCTTCTGGATTTTGGTTGCCCAGCTGAAAATGTATGAGCCCAGATTTTCTGTATTTTTCTTTTCGACACACTAACAAACACATTAACAAACAAGATTTTAACACAAATTTACTTTATTTAGGCCAAACAAAAAAAAGATGTGTTTCCTAATGCATGCTCTAGGGTCGGTAGGTAGGCATATTTATATTCTATAGTTCACTACAGTCTGATCATGGCCATTACAGTTACTCTGGCATGGTATATTTCACCCTTTTCCTGTGAAAAATTCCCCTCTTAAAAAATTTATTATATATATATTAGAAAAAATTTAAACTACAATACAGGAAAACAGCATACTTTTTGCAATTCCCCTTCCTGAAGGCCCTAAAAGCTGACTAGTGCCCTTAAAGATTCGTTATTTGTATAACATCAAATACCGTAACGTTCGCGCTCCGTGAAATTAAAACGGGAGCCGCATTTTAGAATGTCCCAAAACGGAAGTGCGTCAATTTCCCAATATCCGGTTGACTTAAATTGCATTTCATCGTCGAATAAACAGAGTTGCGACTATTTACTGCATTTAATCGCTTTATAAACTATATAAGAAATATTTTCTTTGTTGTTGTTTTCTACTGAAATGTTATTCATCCCGCATTGACGAATAATGTCGAGGAAATCGACTTTAGCTTGTCGAAAAAGCTAGTCGCCCGGGCGGACTACCGACTTTAATCCGAGACTTCTCTGACCCTAAAAGCCTTTTTTTTTTTTTTTTTTTGCGGCTCTTTAGGGTCAGAGGAACTCCTATAGTGAAAACCGGGGGATTACTAAAAATGCACAGTCATGCACTTTCAACGATGTTTGCGATGTCAGGTCGATTTTTTACGATAATTTAGCTCAACAGATCGACCGATTAATGTTTATTATACCAAGTTGCAATGATAAAACTGCACCTTTATCGATGGTAGGGACACAATAAAACATTTATGTTTTGAAGTACACTTTTATTTACTATATCCGCCATATTGTCATTTTGCATATTAATTAAATTCCCGTGATATTCTCGCGAGAGGTAAAGGCATTTATATTCCCCTCATCAAATAAGTCCACTATCAACTGACAGCATCGAGGGATTTTTGGAGTGGAACAAACTCTTCTCGGGGCATAGTTAGGGTCTAAACTTTAAAAATAAACAATTGAATGTTGTTCAGAGAATTGCTAGTGCCAAAAGGAAAAGTTTGTCGCAATTTTGATTTTTTTTAAGTTTGCGGGAAATATTTATCGGCGCACCGGTCACGATCGTGTGACATTTGACCTGAATAATAACAAATGTTGGAAATGTAATATTTTTTCACTTCGTCTGAAACGGTTGACCATTACAACTTTATTAAGGTCAATAAAACAAATATTTCGGTTCAGATAGGTAAATAAATATATTGATAATCGGTTTATATGCTTGAAATGTTAATACAATGAATACTTACATAGATATATTGATTTAAAACCAAGAGGGTAGTTCCTCACCCGCGAGGGAGAGGAGATCCCCGTGTTTTTACTATAGGAGTTCCTCTGACCGTACACAGCCAGATGAAATATCAAAAATCGTAAAAAGGGCTGGTAAGGTCAGAGAAGGCTCGGATTATACCGACTTATGAAATCTACTCGCCCAGCTTGAAATTTAGTCGTCCCGGGCGAACGGGCAACCGTTAGTTTCCATCCCTGGTAATACCGCTACTAGGTTACCGCCACAACATAAACAAGGACATTGCATTTGCTTATAGCAGGCACAATTGCCCTGGCATGGAGGGAAAAGGGGCTTGGATACAGAAAGCAACAACAGAAAGCCGAATCATTCTCAGAGGAAGAAATTAACATGCTGTATGACATAAACCTTCTTGTGTACCTGTACGGTACATAATTATCATTTGAAATTGGCAGATATGAGGCTGAAACCCCCTCTTTTGGTACGCAGTATTCAGGGTGTTTTAGGCGGTATTCAGTACGCACGAGCCTGGTACGCAGTACTCGCACAACACATTATTTAGTATTTAGTACTCACAATGTATAAAACCAAATATTTATCATTTGAATGTAAAAAAAAATCATAAAATGTAAATAAAGGCCTAATTTTGATAAACGGGCCTTCATTCGTCTAGCAGATCCCGGCTTTAAGGTGTTTTAGGTCCCGCATTATAGAGCGCCCTTTCGACAATTAAACACAGATACGTCCCTTGTTGGTGGCTACTAGAAGTCGGGAAGATTTTAAATATAGTTAAAATATAGTGTGTGTGTGTGTGTGTGTGTGTGTGTGTCCAATAACTCTTAAACGGGTTGATACTTTGTCTTATATATGGTTTATTTCAACGCAGAATGAATTAATCTATGTGACACACAAAAAGATAATCAAAAATAAATAAAAATAATTTATCTTTGTAATTTAGCAACAACTTTCCGGGACCTGTTATCAAAAGTGATTATCATATATGAACCAGTCTACTCATACTATCGTGTTCCTATAATTAAAATTACTATATATTAATGCAGAATGGTCTTGCTGACATAAATATGTAAAAGACTTTTATGTAATTGTGTTAAAAAATGACTTCATAATTAATGATTTACTTTCCAAGACCGCCTAAAAATAGACAAGATTTTTGTCTAAATGACTTGGACCAGTCTCACTCATAATATTATTGCTCATAAACTTTCGTGTTCCTATAATTAGAATTAGCATACGTTAATGTAAAATGGTCTAGCGGACATAAATATGTATTTTTTAAAAACGACTTCCCGGTACCGCCTAAAAATAGACAAAAAATTTGGCTAAATGACTGAGCGTTCTTATCCTTCTATTAAATTCTCAATAACAAACACACTTTTTTTTTTTTTTACTAATATTGATTTATATAATAGCAAAAGTTAGGGTTAGGGTTATATTAAAAAAAAATATGTACATATATTTTTTATAACTTTGAAATTTAGTTTCCGGGACCTGATTCTTTATTTAAATTTCTATCCAAGTTGGGTCACACATGTTTGCCATATGTATTTTGAATGCTTTTAAACAAGCATTATTTATTTTTTGTGAGTATTTATACTAACAAACTAACAAACATAAAGAAGCATTTATATAATTAACAATAAATGTGTCCACGCGACACGGATGCCACCCACTGCAAACCATCTGCCTGACTGTGACCTTGACCTTTGAGGCACTGACATGATTCTTGCACGAGACACACCTTCTCATTGTAATGAACATTTGTGTGAAGTTTGACGCATTAATTTCCTTCATTATATTTGGACTAATTAATGGCTGACATGAAAAAAATGAACTTTGACCTCCAACTGTTACCTTGACCTTGGAGGCACTGACATGATTCTTGCACGCGACACACCTTCTCAATTTGATGAACATTTGTGGGAAGTTTGAAGTTTCAAAGTAATGACTGAGACGTTTCTTTTAAGATTTGATGACCTTTGTCCTCCAACTGTGACATCAAATTAAGGAGTATTCAGTACTCGGGGGGTGGGGGGTGGGGGTGGGGTGGGGGGGGGGGGGGGGGGGCTCAGATATTGGCAGATACTCAGATAGAGCCCGTACCACGTGGGCATATTGTAAACAGAAGTGGACCTGTTAGCCCGTTGTATTAGGCCTACACTGTAAAGTTACATATAGTCTTTTGAGTTTAACATGAATTTATGTTTACAATATTCTAACATACCGTGTATTCACTGTTTTATACATCCACATACATTACACTCAGATAAAATCCACCCATTTAAACCATCGCGCTTGTAAAAGTTCATGTAGAAACAGCCCGCTCTAGACTCTAGTAGACGTGTGTACTGAATGACGTCACTCACAAATAAGCGAGGCCCGGATAAGTGTTAACGGTTTTAATTATTAATTACATTGTTAATTACATTGTTAATAACAACGATTTGAAAGAGAGTATTCGCGCTCATATACATTTATATTTAGTTGTTTTAAAGGGACATACGGCAATCTTAAAGAGTTTATCAAAAAAATGAAATTGGCGTCTCAAATGCTCTTTTGATGTATTTAGACAAATTTATTAGTTATTTTTTATTTTCAGATTTCATTAATTCACAGCATATTATAAAGCTCGGACGTTTATAATATGTGTTCAACAAGAAACTGATTCTTATGGCAGGGCAAATTGTAATGAAATGGTATGTAGTTTCTTTCATTTCTTTCTATTCTATTTCGTCCATATCTACCTTGCTCAATTCTTAGAGAATGAAAGGATATCATAATCACCATTTGCAGATCCATAATATAATGCTGCGTGTAACATATCAGGTATTTAGGTAAATATAGAAAAAACACCTGAAAGTGACTCAAAATATGTGAGTTCCAAAAGTGAATCACATACTGCATTCAGTAAACTATTATGACAATTTACGGTCATTCGGTGGAACTAAATGGTTGTGCACAAAAATCAAATAAATATATCGGGAGGGTGGTGGGGCCTGGGAGTGCCTCAAAATATTGCATTCCGTAAGCTATTCCTAAAGTTTAAAGTCATTCGGCGGAAATAAATAGTTGCGTACCGTTTCCGCTGCTCGACATTGGCAGATCAGTCTATGTAATACATGTAACTCCGTGGGCAAGGCCAACTTTGATCCCAGAATCGCCATTTTAACAAACTTGGTCGAGGAAAATAAGCTTATGGTACCTGCTACATATTAGATTTCTAGCTCGTGCAGTTTCAGAGACTGAGACAGAGTACATCCGGCTGATTTAGTGCAAATAAACCTCTAATCTGGGATGATCTGATTTAATGTAGCACCGATGCATTTTGGACAGCCAGTGCCTTTTTACCCTTCTTTGCAGCGGCCTGTATACGGCACCTTTCCCACCCAAATTTCTTTTAAAATCATGTAGATTTCCCCATTTTTGTATTATTTTTTTTAAAAAATATCCTTGGAAATTTCATTCCTCATTTATAGATTTTCCTCCAATTAAGGGCAAAAGGCCCCTTCCCAAAAACTGTTTAAAAAACAGCATTTACTAGTGTGATAATTCATCTGTCTTGAGACCACACCTTTGTGTAAGTCCCGTTAATCTGTTATAATGGCAACACATGTCACAAGAAGCATTTTATCAATGAAAACGAGCACTTTTAATTACGTGTGCATGCACTTTGACCACTTTTAATTGCGTGTGCGTGCACTTTTACTTCATTACCCGTCAAACATAAAATCTAAAAAGCTAGATCTACTGGACTTTCAGTTGTTAGGACATTTATTGAGGATTGAGACCTTTCACAGCATAGTTGAACGACTGTCTTCGATTTATTTATTTTTAAATTTCTATCACCGAATTAATGGTGATCCGTTTATTCACCACGTAATACGTCTGTGATGGTCGTGGTGGGCCACCCCTCAACAAAACGTACAGATATAAATGTAAATATGCATCAGTTTTGTATTTTAAGAGGTATAATAAACACTTGTTCAAATGCAAACAAATGCATATATCATAATGAAAGAATTGCATAAATGGGGAGATTTTTCTTCTTTACAATTTTCAAAAGGAGTTTATACAATGTTGACAAAATGTTAAAAGGAGACAATGCAATCTGTAGGTCTTTCATTTTAACTTTGGGTGAAAAAAGGCGTGATTGTCATGTGTCCCTTTAAACCTTGGGAAAACAATCTTCAAATATTAAGTCGTGTACGTTTAATTATGTGATGTATTCATTGATAATTCTAAAGGATTTCCCCCCACCAAAACCCAGCATATAATGTACCTACACACATTTTCAAAATGAATTATGTTACACAGATACTAACAAAGTTAACATATTAAACTTAAATGTGGTTCAGTTTATACAAGATCTATGCATTCACTCTACAGAGTTTTGCAATTAATGTCAAGAAAAAAATAGTGGCTAAAGAAATAAATATGTATAAGACAAAGACAAGATATTGTTTATGGATATGTGACTCCTCAATACTGTGAACAGCGGGGAACATGTCTGCAAGTGTTGAAAAGAAATTATTTGCAAATAAACGTGACAACACACCTTTTTTTTCATAAAAAAATGAGCGCCCATCGGCAGCACGTGCAGACGCCAACACCATTAGAGCGTTTGGTATCTATGTCCTAACATATTTCTCACTGACATATTTTAATAAGTATAAGACTTCTATAAGACGTAATAACTTATATAATAGAAAAGATATAGTATTTTTAATTTGCCTGACTAACTCAGTTGAAGCAGGGGCTGCAAATAGAATATTCATGAAGTCCTGCCAGTTATGTGATAGATTAAGCACTTTTGGTTAATAAAACCTCCGTTTCGTTGAATGGTAACTCATTTCCGATGTTTTATGTGCATTCCGGTGAATCGTAACACGGTTAGGGGTAAAAGTCGTACCGAACCGTACCGTATATTCGGAAGTACGGATAATACCGAAAGAAGTAACGAATAGTTTGGATTAGTGTAACGAAACTAAAGGAGATTACCAGCATAAGTAGATGTATAATATATATAAAGAAAATATTAAACCATTTATTAATGTCGTATATTAGAAGAATTAGCATACACGAAATAGATATACCAGACGTAATTAGATAATAAAAAGAATCTGTGCCGTACCTCACATACCGGCGAAGATCATCCGGGTTACAGTTATCATAAATAGAAAATGTAATACTAATTAAATCAACATTATTTAATAAATATCAGATCTGGGGGTAAATTTTCGCTCCCTAGTCAGCGGATGTATTTACCACTTCGTTTATATATACGTTAGAATATTGCATAGTAATTTATAACCGATGCAATGGTGAATAGGGTCAATTACATGGTCAAGAAAAGTATACTTACTCCCAGCTATAGTTAAATAAGTTTCGTTACACTAAGCTTACTATTCGTTACTACGTTCGGTATTCTCCGTACCACGCTCATGTTATTTCCGTTAAGTTTCTGAATATACGTACGGTATAGTCTAGATCATCTGCGATGCTTGCTTGTTTTCAAGAAAAACGTCTAAAACAGTCCTCCTGAACAAAGTTAGATTTTTTGCCGATACACTGGTATCATTTCTGATTGGCTGAGACAGGAACACGTGCTATCCAAGATTTAAGAAAGGCAGAACAAGGATTTATCCCATTTTATGGATACCTCCTTGGGCAGAAAGACAATACATTTATTAATAAACAAAGATGGATACTGCATTAATATATCGACGAACTAAGTGCGGATGGTCAGAAATACTTTGATAACAAATAAATAACTACGGCCACGTGCTTCCAGTTTTAAATTTGTTTCTGCACAAACGGGAAAGACCAGGTACGGTGCTTTTACCCCAACCCCGTAACACAGACCAATGAGAATGAACGTGACATTTAGTGCGGAAGTTAAACATGGATGCCTCCATGACAGCGACGGCATCATTGCAGGTGTGATAATATTGGCCCATTTTGTACAGTAAATGTGAACCTGTATTTTATTTGGTGATAACTGAAGGTGAAGGTAATATATATATTTCCAATACAACAATAATAACAGAAATCTATGTTGTAGACATGATCGATTTCATCGTCGAAGTTTACGATAGTTTGCCAACAATTTGTACGCGATGGCCGGTGCTCTGCACTTGGTAGTCTCGTGTGACTCGCAATCATATACATTTATTTATGGGTAGATTTCCGACACATCTAAACTGAACGAGCTACGGCACCTTTATCACGAAGAGATGACAATTCAAAGGTTTTGCGTGACGCAATTTCATGTGGTCATGGTGTTTGTCACGTGCACATTATTCAAGACACGTGTAAGAATACCATCTCTTATATGAAAAGAAAGACATACCATCTCTATATATGAAATCAAACAGCCACTGCCTATAAGATGGGCAAAGCACATGGATAGCATAAATGTTTAAACTAATGACAGTGATTGAAAATCAAACTACAGTAGATTGTTCATTGGCAATGAGACATTGCTAAAATTACATGTATGTAGTCTTACCAGCGAATTGCCACACACTAAATATTTATTATATATATATATATATAAATGGTTATTCTATAATGTAGCATTCTAAGCCGTTAAGAGCTATTCAATGTATAATATTGATCATATTCATCTTAATTATGTATGTTTGTGGTGTACAGTGTGATGTACTGTGAATGTCCCGTATTGTCCAATTCATAACTTTCACATCTGGTCAACTTCCGGTAGGTTGAGATATTCAGTAGGTGAAAATAAAGGGGTTTACTCGGACTTTATCCTCAAACTCTGTATGAAAAATGAAAACATTAGACCATCATTTAAATTAAATGTATCCATATTGCTGTTTTAAAATCGACAACCCCAAAAGAAGGTACGTAGATGTACACAAAAAATAAAGCTTTTAATATAATTATCACTATAAACTAGTTTTATAAAGGGCTTAAGTCAGTTGAGCACCAACGATAAACACCGAGTTTACCCCATACCAGAATGTGGAGGTGTTTTATTTTATTGATTACTGATTGGTCAGTTTATTTTGATGATGTCATGTGAAAGTTATGAATGTGTTGTGTATTGTGTACGCATGTTTATGTAAGTGTATTTGGTTAGGTGAGTTGTAAATAACAGGTTTGAGTAGTCTTAGCTTAGAGGTATGAGAGCTAGCTCGATGGACGAGAAATGTTCACTGCACGTGCAACAATAACCAGAATGCACCATTCCAAAACTAACCCCGCCCTAGGATTCTATCTTTTCCGCATTCTTCTACAAGCAATGTCTGAGTAAAGTCGTGAGACTATACTCTGTATAGAGGCAATATAATTAAAGTTAAATGTTCTTGCTCTGAACAATTTATATAATTATACTTTTATGTTTACAAGCCGTTGTTACGTGCTAGTAAGAATATTGTTTTTAGTATTTAATTTGTAATGAAATGATGGGATTATGAAATGACAATCGGAGTTTTCCGTTGTAAGCATATTACTTTATTTCATTGTTTCAGGTTTTTACCACTATGTAACGTTAGTTCCTAATAAAGAACGAATTGACAGAATGGCGTCTTATTACTATATGAAAGATCCCACATTCTACAGTTATATAGATCTACCAACATTACACTTTTAAGCGAAATGATTCTATATAATTTCCGAATCACCCACCAACATAATATTAACAAAACAAAAACAAAAACAAAACAAAAAACCCATACTTTTTCCATCAGAATTTCCTATCTTCATCTCTATAGACTGCTAGTCAGTTACACCCTTTTTTGAGTATTATGAGCAGCCCCATTTATAACAGTCTATTAAATAATTTTAGAATTATTTTATTATTAGAATTTTGTGTTTCTGGGTTTCAAGAACCTCATTACTCAATGTCCAGTAAAACCTCAGTGTGTTCTGAGAATGTAATGAGCTTTAACTTAACTGGTTTCATTGGTCCAATTTTTATCACTGAACCAATCAGAATGCTTCATTTTTGTTTTCCTTTGGTTGCTTCTATCATGACACCACTTTCTGGTATTATGACATCACACACTGGTATTATGACGTCACGTCACCGTGGTATTATGACATCACGTCATGCTACGACATCACGTCATATGCTATTCTGATGAACTCAGTGTATTCTCAGAACAGAATGAGCCTTTTAATTGCTGTGAGAAACAGATTAAGACTGTTTGTATCACTCATTGAGTAATGAGTTTATTGAAACCAAGAATAACAAAATTCTAAAAAATAAATAATTCTAAAATGATTTAATAGACTGTTTTATGTGCAATGTTTACGTGCGTGAATCACTGATTAACACAGAAGTTCAGCGAGATCTTTAACATGCACAGGGTATTACTCTCCCTTCACACAAGACTGACAGCTTTACATCCCCTCCGAAGGATGGCATACTTTCACAGTACCTTGCCTTAGTCCGAGATGTGACCCCACTGGGAATTGAACCCGTGACCTCTGGGACAAGAGTTTAGTATGCTAACCACTCAGCCATAGCTACTTAACATCAGTATTAAAAGAAAATTGCTGTGTTTTCAGATGAGTCGAAAGAGAACATTACTGCCAGATATATACAAGCAGAAGAAGAAGGCCTGTCTAACACCAAGTGTCCGAACAAATGGTTTCACAGATGACAATGAAGGTATGAAATAGGGTTCAAACATATGTCTACACTGAATTTACAGGGTACAAAAGCATAAGCTTGAATTGTAACTATACATACGGTAGCTCTAGATAAGGATTTTACTATTTGTTTTGTTTGTTACCTTTGACATTTTTATATTTGTTTTTTTTACCCCAATCATTCTTTCTAACCAATATATTTACACTCCATTTGTTTACATATGCTATTTTTTTGCAATTACACAGTATTACTGAAAATTTTACAGTTTAAACTTAAATGGCAAATTATGTGTTTGTGTACACCTGTGTGCATGTTTTATTTAAAACACTTTGGTCAGTTAAATCAAACAATATTTGCAAAACAACTGTCTCAGAAGCAAAGTCTTCCTTCATGAAAAGATAACTCGTAAATTTATTTACAATGTGATCGAAGTTTATACTTTTTCCGCCTGAGGACGCTTTTATCTGATGATATGTTTTCGTATTTACCACGGATAAATTTGACCGGATATAAATACACAAATTCATATATACAGTACATGAACATATTCTACACACAAGTGACACAACGATTTCGGAACAGTTTGACATTAGAACTAACCATAAATTCTGAAGACATAGATTGACCAAGTTTTTTAACGCTGTTATATTTATTTTTAAATAATAATAATAATAGACTTTATTTACACAGGGTAATGCACATTTAGTTACAAAACTAATCTTTGATGTGGCCCTCTATTATTTACACATTTACAATACTTATTGGCAAATTGGTTAAGAAATAAATCTTTTTTGTTTTTCTTATTATTTTTTTATGTTTTTAATATGCATAGAACAAAATCTTTTGCGTTTTTTGGCTGATTTATTTGCGTAAATTAAGCAGTTACGCAGTTTATCTAGAGCTGTGACTATATATACTGAGCAAACATAAAAAGTACCCTTTATCTTTCCTTTATTATATAGACTGTAAAACAGGAAATAATAAATAATGTATATAGAATAATGAAATTGACCACCACCATAGTCCGAACAAAATATTTTTTTGAAAAGTTCAGTGCACAAGGGAGTTATCCCCCTTTTTCTTAAACCATCCATTTTTGGTAAAAACACAAAATCTACAAACATTACCTCAATTTGTCCAAGACAATATTCTCTATACTTTGCTTTCAAAAAAAATCACAGAAAAACACAACACCAATTGTGTAGGTAGCAGCTTTTGATTATCACAAATCATCAAATTACCTCCCTTTAAGGTGTCCATAGCATCCATAAAAGAGTATTGCTTGGCAAAATTAAACTGTTAAAAGGAATATTTAGTACTCAGTGAAGTGTGCTTAAAAACATCAAATATTATTTTAATTAAAGCGCTGTTCAAGCTATCCGACGCCCTCAAAATCGCCTATGGGAATACAAGTAATAAAAAAAGGGGGGTACTTATTTTTTTTGGTGAGTATATAAAGAACAAGTGTATTTGTTATTTTTGATCAGTAGAATGCCAGAGACATATCCTCAACCCCCACCCCCACTCCCCATATTATTTTATTAAAAAAATATATTTTCAACCGCCCCATCGTGCACCCCAACTAATAAAGTTAACTTATAACATTTTTAGTCATATTATTATTAATATATTCACTTTCTTGCGTATATGTGTGAATGTAAATTTGTAACCAAAACCGTAAAAATTCACTTAGAACCAAATTAAAATACTTAACAGAAATTTGCTATTTAAAGATTATTTTTTGACACTATGTTCTATAAACTAGTGGTAATCTATAGAAACTAGTGAGTGAGTACTATTGAGTTAGGATTTTGTTATACATATTTTTGTAAAAAATTGTAAAATAAATAAATGTAAATGTTGTAAAGTGTACAAGGGGATGGTCCTCCTCGACCCCTCTTATATCACTGGATGGGGAGAATAATTGGGTCTCCAAACAAGATACAACAGCTCATTGTTGAGCCCTCGATAAGTATATCCACAAAATCCTTCAAGGTATCTTCTTGAAACTAACTTGCCACACATATCAAACGGGCAGCATTATGTTGCGGTGTACCTTTATGTGTATCATCACTTTATAGATGGTTGTCACCAAATGATGTGTCACATGTTCATGGTCATGTAAATGAGTTTGGTCCATAATTCCTAAACCACTACAGATAATGGGGTGAATGTGTGCATGCATTTTCAAGATTATATGTTTAAGGTCAAGCGATTTTCATGTCCGGTCCTTACCTCATAAACTGCTAGAGGTAATGTAATTAAACTTATGTATGCATGCATCATCAACAGACAATGGTGTGTTGGACACCAATTTACAAATCATGACATTTTTGTACGCCTGTTTGAAAAACGGGACGTATTGTGGTTTGGGGTTGTCTGTCCTTAAATAATTACACATTACGGACGATAACTTTGAAATCATAACACCCACACTAATGAGACTTAATATGTACATTACCCCAGGTGAGAGGAGGAACCTTATTGTTTTTGGGGTCAGTAGGTCAAAGTTCAAGATCGCCATGACCTTACATGGAAATATGCATTATGCGCCATTACTTTGAATCCATAGCATCTAATCCATAGCATCTACACTCAGGAAACTTCATATGCATATTGCCCTTGGCCCTATTGTTTTTGAGGTTGAAAGTCAAGGTCATCATGTCCTTTATGGAAATATGCATTATGCACAATAACTTTAAAAGTATAACACGTAACATCATGAAACGTAATTTGCACATTGCCCTTGGTGAGGAGCCCTATTGCTTTTGGGGTAAATAGGTCAAATGTCAAGGTCACCGTGAAATCATATTAGCAAATGCATTCCTCATAATAACTCCATAAGTATAACAGCCACACTTATTAAACTTCACAGGAGTGTTGTCCTGAGAAACATTTTTCCCCACAATAACTTTTAACTATTATATAGAAAATATTTGACCTACAATCTTGACCTGCAATGTTTTTTTCATTTCTACTAGAGCACACTAAGAAACAACAGTTCATTGAATGTTTGTGCAATAGAAACTTAAATATTATATAATATAAATGTAATTGATTATAAATATAAACAGAATGATGGACTTCGTGCAGAAATATGTTTAAGCTTGAAAGAGTCTCTATTTTATAAATTTACGTCATTTCCAACACGTAAGGTTATATACGACAGTCGATTTTTTGTGGTGGATGCAGACCACCCACTTTTCCTGGGTAGAACTAGTACTGTACACCTCCCGCCATCTGTAAGACGCCATCCGTAAGATTGGCAGTTCCTCATTTACAAGTTTGTCTTCTTCTCATTCCTACAGGTGACCTGAAAGGTGGTGGCAGTTCTTCCAATGACACAAAGGCCACCCTGTTGTACATGTGTAGTCTGTTCCCTCTGGAGAAGTTTGAACACCGCTTACCTCCCTTAGTTTTTAAACATCAGCTGTACAGCATACTTAAAAACAGAACACTTGTTGATAAACAGATTGTAAGTGTATTTCATATGACCGAGGGTGACCCAGTGCTCATGTAGTCTTTTAAGCTCAGTGAAGTGTTGTTCATTTGTAAAATGTGTTGTTTTGGACCTTTTTCCTCCGTTATTGTTAGCTCTACTGATCAGAGATCAGCAGAGCTTATGCCGGGGTGCGGCGTCCGTCGTCCGTCTGTCCGTAAACTTTTATTTGTAGCGACTTCTCCTCTGAAACTACTGGATGGATATTCATGAAACTTTACAGAAATGTTGCCCATAAAGTCGAGTTGATCCTAGCAAAAATTCATGTTGATGTGAAATCCAAGATGGCCGCCAAAGCTAAAAATAGAGTTTAAAAATACAAGTTTGTAGCGACTTCTTCTTGAAAACTATAAGTGATATTGATATGGGACTTTTTCAAAAATGATCTGCATGACATGATGTTGATCCCAGTCAAAAATCGTTTTGATTCAACGTTAAACATGGCTGCCAGCGGCCATCTTTGTTTACATAGAGTTATATAGTAAAAACTTGTAGCGACTACTTCTCTGAAACTACTTGGCGGATTGTCATGAAACTTTACAGGAATGTTGCTCTTGATGTCTAATTGATCCTAGAAAAATTTCAGGTCGGCCGGAAATTCAAGATGGCCGTCACAGCTAAAAATAGATTTTTGCGGTGTCCGTCGTCCGTCCGTCCGTCTGTCTGTCTGTCCGTTAACTTTTTTTTTGTAGCGACTACTCCTCTGAAACTACTGAATGGATTTTCATGAAACTTTACAGAAATGTTGCCCATGAAGTCTAGTTGATCCTAGCAAAAATTCATGTAGATGTGAAATCCAAGATGGCCGCCAAATCTAAAAATAGGTTTTTAAGAAACGAGTTTGTAGCGACTACTTCTTGAAAACTCTAAGGGATATTGCTATGGGACTTTTTCTAAAATGATCAGCATGACATGATGTTGGTCCTTGTCGAAAATTGTTTTGATTCGACGTTAAACATGGCTGCCAGTGGCCATCTTTGTTTACATAGAGTTATATAATGAAAACTTGTAGCGACTACTCCTCTGAAACTACTTGACGGATTTTCATGAAACTTCACAGGAATGTTGCTCTTGATGTCTAATTGATCCTAGCAAAATTTCAGGTCGGCCGGAAATTCAAGATGGCCGCCACGGCTAAAAATAGATTTTTAAAAAATAAGTTTGTAGCGACTACTTCTTGAAAACTATAAGAGATATTGATATGGGACTTTTTCTAAAATGATCAGGATGACATGATGTTGGTCCTTGTCGAAAATCGTTTTGATTCGACGTTAAACATGGCTGCCAGCGGCCATCTTTGTTTACATAGAGTTATATAATGAAAACTTGTAGCGACTACTCCTCTGAAACTACTTGACGGATTTTCATGAAACTTCACAGGAATGTTGCTCTTGATGTCTAATTGATCCTAGCAA
Source organism: Cyrtodaria siliqua (assembly GCA_037043455.1). Classification (NCBI taxonomy): domain Eukaryota; kingdom Metazoa; phylum Mollusca; class Bivalvia; order Adapedonta; family Hiatellidae; genus Cyrtodaria; species Cyrtodaria siliqua. The sequence continues at coordinate 28,436 of JAWPHD010013748.1, read as the reverse complement.
AATTTCAGATCGGCCAGAAATTCAAGATAGCCGCCACAGCTAAAAATAGATTTTTAAAAAATAAGTTTGTAGCGACTACTTCTTGAAAACTATAAGTGATATTGATATGGGACTTTTCTAAAATGATCAGCATGACATGATGGTTATCCGAGTCGAAATTTTTTTTGATTCAATGTTAAACATGGCTGTCAGCGGCCATCTTTGTTTACATAGAGTTATATAATGAAAACTTGTAGCGACTACTCCTCTGAAACTACTTGACGGATTTTCATGAAACTTCACAGGAATGTTGCTCTTGATGTCTAATTGATCCTAGCAAAATTTCAGGTCGGCAAGAAATTCAAGATGGCCGCCACTGCTAAAAATAGATTTTCAAAATACAAGTTTGTAGCGACTACTTCTTGAAAACTATAAGTGATATTGATATGGGACTTTTTGTAAAATGATCAGCATGACATGATGTTAGTCTTGTCAAAAATCGTTTCGATTCGATGTTAAACATGGCTGTCAGCGGGCAACTTTGTTTACATAGAGTTATATAATGAAAACTTGTAGCGACTATTCCTCTGAAACTACTCGACAGATTTTCATGAAACTTAACAGGAATGTTGCTCTTGATGTGTAATTGATCCTAGCAAAATTTCAGGTCGGCCGGAAATTCAAGATGGCCGCCACGGCTAAAAATAATTTTTCAAAAAACAAGTCTGTAGCGACTACTTCCTGAAATCAAAATCAATCAGTAGAGCTTCAAGGTCATTGACCTCTTGTTAAAAAATAAGTTTGTAGCGACTACTTCTTGAAAACTATAAGTGATATTGATATGGGACTTTTTCTAAAATGATCAGCATTACATGATGTTGATCCTAGTCAAAAATCGTTTTGATTCAACGTTAAACATGGCTGCCAGCGGCCATCTTTGTTTACATAGAGTTATATAGTAAAGACTTGTAGCGACTACTCCTCTGAAACTACTTGGCGGATTGTCATGAAACTTTACAGGAATGTTGCTCTTGATGTCTAATTGATCCTAGAAAAATTTCGGGTCGGCCGGAAATTCAAGATGGCCGTCACAGCTAAAAATAGATTTTTAAAAAATAAGTTTGTAGAGACTACTTCTTGAAAACTATAAGTGATATTGATATGGGACTTTTTCTAAAATGATCAGCATGACATGATGTAGATCCTTGTGGAAAATTATTTTGATTCGACGTTAAACATGGCTGCCAGTGGCCATCTTTGGTTACATAGAGTTATATAGTAAAAACTTGTAGCGACTGCTCCTCTGAAACTACTTGACGGATGTTCATGAAACTTCACAGGAATGTTGCTCTTGATGTCTAGTTGATCCTAGAAAAATTTCAGGTCGGCCGGAAATTCAAGATGGCCGCCACAGCTAAAAATAGATTTAAAATAAATAAGTTTGTAGCGACTACTTCTTCAAAACAATAAGAGATATTGATATGGGACTTTTTCTAAAATGATCAGTATGACATGATGTTGGTCCTTGTCGAAAATCGTTTTGATTTGACGTTAAACATGGCTGCCAGCGGCCATTTTTGTTTACATAGAGTTATATAATGAAAACTTGTAGCGACTACTTCTCTGAAACTACTTGACGGATTTTCATGAAACTTCACAGGAATGTTGCTCTTGATGTCTTATTGATCTTAGCAAAATTTCAGGTCGGCCGGAAATTCAAGATGGCCGCCACGGTTAAAAATAGATTTTCAAAAAACAAGTCTGTAGCGACTACTTCCTGAAATCAAAATCAATCAGTAGAGCTTCAAGGTCATTGACCTCTTGTTTTGTTAGTGAGTTACTTAAAAAACGCTAAAAATTACATATATTGTTGTCTCAATGAGCCCGTCGCCTTGTCCGACCAGTCAAAAATGACAAATTTTCACACCTGGTGAATCAATACAGTCAAACAGACTTTACCTCAGTAAATATGTTAAATGGCATATATTTCTTGCATAATCTATATCCAACTAGTGGATATTAAAGGGACACATGGCAATCTTGAAGTTTTTATCAGCCATTAAAATCAGCATCTTGATTTATTAACCCAGTATCATTTGGCTAAACCATCTTTGGTGTAATTAAATAAAAATTTGAGTTTTGATTTGTCTTCATTATTCTACCGAGGGCTGGCGTGGCGCAGTCGGTAGCGCTGCGGATTTGTAACCAGAGGCCCCGGGTTCAATCCTCCGTGGTGCCACTGAGTTCCTTCGATGTGTTCTTGGGCAAGACACTTTCCCTCAGCCTCGTCCGTCGGATGGGGACGTAAACCGGGTGGTCCCGTGTATCGGTCTATCCTCCGAGCACGTAAAAGAACCATAGGAATCTATTCGATAATAAGAGTAGGGCAGGTTCCCGGATTTCTATGTATCCTTCCCCTCTCTCTGGGGCGGCTCTAAATAACCTATACTGTGTTGATGAGCCTTTAAACAAGATTCAATTCAATTCATTATTCTACCAATGGTTTATTGGTGTAATGAAGTCAGCAGTGCATAATATTCAAAAACAGTTTGCTTTAAACTATTCTTATTATTAATATTAATGATTACAAAAAGGCAAATACGTGTGTTTTCTAAAAATCACGATTGTTGTGTGTCCCTTTAAGAAGAGGTGCAAGAAATATATTTATTTTTATCGGTGAAAGATTGGAATTTCTCAAGTGAAAGAATATTCATAATCACTAAATATTACTCCGAACACAAAAATAACTAACTGTGAGATTGAGTTATGATGTAAATAAAGTGGTGCTGACGTTGACGTCATCCGCAGATAACGTTCAATAAAGCGAATAATTTCGGTTAAAATCATGCACAAACTGATTTAAAATGTAATAAACAGATTATTTAACTGCTGTGTTCAATTATAAGGAAATCCTTCACTCGATGGTAGACGTGTTTTGTTTTTCACTCGCATACGCTCGTTCGTGAAAAGAACCACACGCCTACCATCTCATGAAGGATTTCCCTATAATGCCAATTTCCAAAATGTTGACTAATTTGAACTTCTTGATACTGCAAAATAACCAGTCAACAGATACATTGCTACATGTTTTAAAGAGACACACGGCAATCTTTTTTTTCGATCCCAGTAGTTAAATAATCTCTATTTATCACATAACTTATGGTGTGGGAGTGAAATAACGAATATTTTCGATAATCCACTAGTGATATAACTAGTGTTGGAAATCGGCTGAAAATCCATATCGATCATCAGAATATGTAACAGACCGATGATCGATCATTAATCGATTAAGCATGGCTGCTAAGTATAAGTGTAATCCTTTTTCAGACTATAATAAAGAAAAGAAACACATTTCAAGTATGTTCTGGTAATAAAGCAATATATTCAATATTTTTCAACAACCGAGTAAAGTCGATCATGAAAAATTGTAATCGATTAATCAAACTAAAGGCTTAACTGATCGATAATCGATCAAATCGATTAATCTGAACTACACTAGATATAACTATGCAAATGAGAGCCAAATTACCGTTTGGTCTTTTCCGCTCAGTTTGATGTGCATCGGAATTGTGTCGTCGATGTCAGTAACCGTTCAAAATACCAGATTACGGAAATTGACTAGGTATTTCCGTTCATCTGTTTTCTAAGGAGAAGGCCGAGTCGACATACGACATCATCATATGACGACATTATATATATATATAGGCAGCTGCAATAAGAAACGTTCCTTGTGAGTTTTTTTTTTGAGTTATGTGATAAATAGAATCTTAACTTCTTGGATATGGATATGACGCTCGGCACAGCCTAATATCATATAATTTTATCCAACTCGTTTAATAAATTCAATATTAAACAGGCACTCGTGTTAGATCCTCTATATATTTGAAGTGTTTGTTTCAGACTGATCTACAACAGAGTGGTGAGGTGAAAGTGTTCCATCAAGGTGCTGACACAGAGGATGTGTTACTTGTGTTCACGGATGACTTCAGGAGTCATGTACAGTGTGTCATGGCAGAGCTCAATATTGCCAAAGAAATAACAGGTAACAGTTTAATATGGTTAATATGGAGTATGCTTATTTTGATTGAAAAATGAGTCACAGCAGGTTTACATTACTAACCTGAAAAGAATATAAGGAGCTATCCCGCCAACAACAGCCAAACATATGTACACCATTTCTAAACCTACTGACGACGAGGTATATATAACTTACATATTTTGAGAATCCAAACTCCAAAGACACAACACAAATGGCTTTAACCAGCCAGGCCAAACCCCAAAACTGGAGCATGAGTTACCAACTCCTATATTCAGTGAGTCACGGGTATTTTGAATAAAGCTATACTTTTAATCAGCACATATACGTTATTATGTGACCTGAACACCTGGATAGATTTATGATAAACAGTTTTGTAGTGTAATTTGGTTCTAACCAGGGAATGTTGGTTGGTCTGCCTCCACCACAAAAAAAATGGACCGTCATATATAACCTTACATGTGTTGAAAATGACGTAAACACCATACAATCAAACAAACTATCGTTATTTGGTGAGTATCTTTCTTTCATAAAATGAAGTCTGCAACTTTGTTTTTCCCTTCCTTGTTATGTTTGGCAGTTTCCATGAATTTTTGCTCATTTTTTTTTCATAGTGAATGTCTTTTGGTTTGAAGTGAAATGCAGAACAGTTGTATCGAGAAGCAGGATATATAAACCCAGTGATTTTTTTACAATTTCGCTTGTACGAGTCCTAGGACTCGCTGGGCCAAAAATCTATGAGTCCCAAATCTAAAGGAGTGAGTCCCAGGTTTTAGTAGTAATTTATTTCAAATTCAAGCACTAGTTTATAACAGGGTGTTGATAACTTTAATCAGGCATACATACGGTGAGAGCATAACAATCGCAGTCGTGAGAACACTGCATCATTCTATCAACATCCCCCTTTCTTTAAGAGAAGTAGTAATAATCCTTAATTAGAACTAACTAAACTGGTAACATCAATGAATAGAATTTGCAAAATATTACTATGAAAAGAAAGGTGATTAATTGCAATCTGAATGACTAGAACATACCAAATACTGATCTGAACAAACATGTGATTAACTACCATCTGAAAACATTTCTCACAAGCTCACCTGCAATCTCACCTGCAATCTCACTAACAATCTCACCCGCAATCTCACTAACAATCTCACAGACGATGCATCGCCAACTTGTGGAATGTTTACTTCCGCACCGTTTCGTGTTTTACCTCACGGCCGATTCCATTGGCTAATCGTATGACCATTATCCAATAATAATCGACGTTACAAAATTACGCGGAACGGTGCGAGGGTAAAATTAACCCTCATCGAATAGTCAAATATGGCGGTAGACGCGGAGAAAAAAGCGACAGATTGAATTCTTTCAGGGGAAATATGGCGGTAGACGCGGAGAAAAAAGCGACGGATTGAATTCTTACAGGGGAAATATGAATTCTGGAACTCTTTACTTGCAATTTATGTGCGTCCCAAGAACGCACATGTTCTGACAATTTGCGTCCACGGAAATATTTGTGCGTCCTGGACGCAGGACGCAGAGGTAAAAAAATCACTGTAAACCCCTGTTGGTTGATATTATCCTCCTCAACTGGTGAATGTTATATAGCAGTATAGGGTTATCCTTCCTTGACTGGTGAATGCTGATGCAGTCTGCAATATAGGGTTATCTTTCCTTGACTGGTGAATGCTGATGCAGTCTGCAATATAGGGTTTATTTACTTTCAAGGACTGGTGAATGCTGATGCAGTCTGGAATGTAGGATTTATTATCTTTCATAGACTGGTGAATGCTGATGCAGTCTGGAATGTAGGATTTATTATCTTTCATAGACTGGTGAATGCCGATGCAGTCTGGAATGTAGGATTTATTATCTTTCATAGACTGGTGAATGCTGATGCAGTCTGGAATGTAGGATTTATTATCTTTCATAGACTGGTGAATGCTGATGCAGTCTGGAATGTAGGATTTATTATCTTTCATAGACTGGTGAATGCTGATGCAGTCTGGAATGTAGGGTTTATTATCTTTCATAGACTGGTGAATGCTGATGCATTCTGGAATGTAGGCTTTATTATCTTTCATAGACTGGTGAATGTCGATGCAGTCTGGAATGTAGGATTTATTATCTTTCATAGACTGGTGAATGTCAATGCAGTCTGGAATGTAGGGTTTATTATCTTTCATAGACTGTAGAATGTCGATGCAGTCTGGAATGTAGGATTTATTATCTTTCATAGACTGGTGAATGTCGATGCAGTCTGGAATATAGGATTTATTATCTTCCATAGACTGGTGAATGCTGATGCAGTCGGCAATATAGGGTTTATTATCTTCCATAGACTGGTGAATGCTGATGCAGTCTGGAATGTATGATTTATTATCTTCCATAGACTGGTGAATGCTGATGCAGTCTGCAATATAGGGTTTATTATCTTTTATAGACTGGTGAATGCTGATGCAGTCTGGAATGTATGATTTATTACCTTTCATAGACTGGTGAATGCTGATGCAGTCTGGAATGTATGATTTATTATCTTTCATAGACTTTTGAATGTCGATGCAGTCTGGAATATAGGATTTATTATCTTCCATAGACTGGTGAATGCTGATGCAGTCTGGAATGTAGGATTAATTATCTTTCATAGACTGGTGAATGCTGATGCAGTCTTGAATGTAGGATTTATTATCTTCCATAGACTGGTGAATGCTGACGCAGTCTGGAATGTAGGATTTATTATCTTCCATAGACTGGTGAATGCTGATGCAGTCTGGAATGTAGGCTTTATTATCTTCCATAGACTGGTGAATGCTGATGCAGTCTGGAATGTAGGATTTATTATCTTCCATAGACTGGTGAATGCTGACGCAGTCTGGATTGTAGGATTTATTATCTTCCATGGACTGGTGAATGTTGATGCAATCTGGAATGTAGGATTTATTATCTTTCATAGACTGGTGAATGCTGATGCAGTCTGGAATGTAGGATTTATTATCTTTCATGGACTGGTGAATTCTGATGCAGTCTGGAATGTAGGATTTATTATCTTCCATGGACTGGTGAACGCTGATGCAATCAGGAATGTAGGATTTATTATCTTTCATGGCCTGGTGAATGTCGATGCAGTCTGGAATGTAGGGTTTATTATCTTTCATAGACTGGTCAATGCTGATGCAGTCTGGAATGTAGGATTTATTACCTTTCATAGACTGGTCAATGCTGATGCAGTCTGGAATGTAGGCTTTATTATCTTTCATAGACTGGTGAACACATGCTGTATGGAATGTAGGATTTATTATCTTCCATAGATTGGTGAATGCTGATGCAGTCTGGAATGTCGGATTTATTATCTTCCATAGACTGGTGAATGCTGATGCAGTCTGGAATGTAGGATTTATTATCTTTCATAGACTGGTGAATGCTGATGCAGTCTGGAATGTAGGATTTTTTATCTTTCATAGACTGGTCAATGCTGATGCAGTGTGGAATGTAGGCTTTATTATCTTTCATAGACTGGTGAATGCTGATGCAGTCTGGAATGTAGGCTTTATTATCTTTCATAGACTGGTGAATGCTGATGCAGTCTGGAATGTAGGATTTATTATTTTTCATAGACTGGTCAATGCTGATGCAGTCTGGAATGTAGGATTTATTATCTTTCATAGACTGGTCAATGCTGATGCAGTCTGGAATGTAGGATTTATTATCTTTCATAGACTGGTGAATGCCGATGCAGTCTGGAATGTAGGGTTTATTATCTTTCATAGACTGGTCAATGCCGATGCAGTCTGGAATGTATGCTTTATTATCTTTCATAGACTGGTCAATGCTGATGCAGTCTGGAATGTAGGATTTATTATCTTTCATAGACTGGTGAATGCCGATGCAGTCTGGAATGTAGGGTTTATTATCTTTCATAGACTGGTGAATGCTGATGCAGTCTGGAATAGGTTTATTATCTTTCATAGACTACTGAATGCTGATGCAGTCTGGAATGTAGGCTTTATTATCTTTCATAGACTGGTCAATGCTGATGCAGTCTGGAATGTAGGATTTATTATCTTTCATAGACTGGTGAATGCCGATGCAGTCTGGAATGTAGGGTTTATTATCTTTCATAGACTGGTGAATGCTGATGCAGTCTGGAATGTAGGATTTATTATCTTTCATAGACTGGTCAATGCTGATGCAGTCTGGAATGTAGGCTTTATTATCTTTCATAGACTGGTCAATGCTGATGCAGTCTGGAATGTAGGATTTATTATCTTTCATAGACTGGTGAATGCCGATGCAGTCTGGAATGTAGGGTTTATTATCTTTCATAGATTGGTGAATGCTGATGCAGTCTGGAATAGGTTTATTATCTTTCATAGACTGCTGAATGCTGATGCAGTCTGGAATGTAGGGTTTATTATCTTTCATAGACTGGTGAATGCTGATGCAGTCTGGAATGTAGGCTTTATTATCTTCCATAGACTGGTGAATGTAGGCTTTATTATCTTCCATAGACTGGTGAATGCTGACGCAGTCTGGAATGTAGGATTTATTATCTTTCATAGACTGCTGAATGCTGATGCAGTCTGGAATGTAGGGTTTATTATCTTTCATAGACTGGTCAATGCTGATGCAGTCTGGAATGTAGGGTTTATTATCTTTCATAGACTGGTGAATGCCGATGCAGTCTGGAATGTAGGGTTTATTATCTTTCATAGACTGGTGAATGCCGATGCAGTCTGGAATGTAGGGTTTATTATCTTTCATAGACTGGTGAATGCTGATGCAGTCTGGAATGTAGGATTTATTATCTTCCATAGACTGGTGAATGCTGATGCAGTCTGGAATGTTGGCTTTATTATCTTTCATAGACTGGTGAATGCTGATGCAGTCTGGAATGTAGGGTTTATTATCTTTCATAGACTGGTGAATGCTGATGCAGTCTGGAATGTAGGATTTATTAATTTTCATAGACTGGTGAATGCCGATGCAGTCTGGAATGTAGGCTTTATTACCTTTCATAGACTGGTGAATGCGGATGCAGTCTGGAATGTAGGATTTATTAATTTTCATAGACTGGTGAATGCCGATGCAGTCTGGAATGTAGGATTTATTATCTTTCATAGACTGGTGAATGCCGATGCAGTCTGGAATGTAGGATTTATTATCTTTCATAGACTGGATAATGCCGATGCAGTCTGGAATGTAGGATTTATTTTCTTTCATAGACGTGAATGCCGATGCAGTCTGGAATGTAGGGTTTATTATCTTTCATAGACTGTTGCATGCCGATGCAGTCTGGAATGTAGGATTTATTATCTTTCATAGACTGTTGAATGCCGATGCAGTTTGGAATGTAGGATTTATTATCTTCCATAGACTGGTGAATGCCAATGCAGTCTGGAATGTAGGCTTTATTATCTTTCATAGACTGGTGAATGCCGATGCAGTCTGGAATGTAGGGTTTATTATCTTTCATAGACTGGTGAATGCTAATGCAGTCTGGAATGTAGGATTTATTACCTTTCATAGACTGGTGAATGTTGATGCAGTCTGGAATGTAGGATTTATTATCTTTCATAGACTGGTGAATGTTGATGCAGTCTGGAATGTAGGCTTTATTATCTTTCATAGACTGATGCAGTCTGGAATGTATGATTTATTATCTTTCATAGACTGGTCAATGCTGATGCAGTCTGGAATGTAGGATTTATTATCTTTCATAGACTGGTGAATGCTGATGCAGTCTGGAATGCAGGGTTTATCATCTTCCATAGACTGGTGAATGCTGATGCAGTCTGAAATGTAGGCTTTATTATCTTCCATAGACTGGTGAATGCTGATGCGGTCTGGAATGTAGGATTTATTATCTTTCATAGACTGGTGAATGCTGATGCAGTCTGGAATGTAGGATTTATTATCTTCCATAGACTGGTGAATGCTGATGCAGTCTGGAATGTAGGATGTATTACCTTTCATAGACTGGTGAACGCTGATTCAGTCTGGAATGTAGGCTTTATTATCTTTCATAGACTGGTGAATGCCGATGCAGTCTGGAATGTAGGATTTATTATCTTTCATAGACTGGTGAATGCTGATGCAGTCTGGAATGTAGGATTTATTATCTTTCATAGACTGGTGAATGCTGATGCAGTCTGGAATGTAGGGTTTATTATCTTTCATAGACTGCTGAATGCTGCTACGGTACTCTCTGGCATATAGGGTTCACTTTAGTATTAACTGGATTTGGAAAGTGCTATCAATTACTGTTCAATTGAGTCATTAGAAATAAACAAGAAATCAGACCTGCATTAGTACAGAACAAAGAGAGTTGTTACACAACAACAACAACAGTTCCTGAAACAGATTGTTTAAAGGTGTGGATTAACTATGCTTTTTTTTTTTATATGTTATTCAGAAAAGTATGTGGAAACTGTGATAAATAAATGTAGAAGTGTGAGTGTGGATAAAGATCTGCTGTTGAACGAATACTCGTTTACAGACACAGAAATTACGTAAGGATTTTATAATTTGCTATAAATTACAAATAATTACATATTTTTAGATACATAATGTTAGCAAAACACATTCAGTTCCAAGAAAATAAAGATAGAGGTATTAAATATCAATTGTTTCATAAGTGTTGTATTGAAAACAAAATAAAACATTTTGCTGGTTTTTGACTTGGAACAGAATACGTGTGCTGCAGATATACACATTGAACTATTACATGTAACAAAACGTCAGCAGCTTATGGCGGCTTTAGGCGTAATAACTGCTGTGAGACGTATGTTTTAACCAGGTTTTCATGGTTTCTGAGCAATAACTTTAGTTAGGAATGAGATATTGGAACAAAACTTGTTATGTAGAACGCTTATATGGAAATGAAGCTTAGGATTGCGTTTGGAGTAACTGGGTTCAAGGTTGCTGTAACTAAAAATAGAAAAAATAGTTTCCGGGAATCAAACTCATGGTTTCCGCACAATTACATAGTTAATGAACAAAACTTGGTGTGTAGGTAGCTTGTATGGGACTGCATTTAAGGTCACTGGTTTCAAGGTCAGGCGGGCGGGCGGCGTCTTACTAATGGTTTCCGGGCATTAATGTTTGTTAGGAACGATACATGGTGTTTATATCATATATGGAACGGAAGCTTGTGTGGAAAACTTTTTTTTTCATGGAATTCCAACATTTTTTTTGCAAAGAGAAGGAGAGATGAAACAGGGGACTTGAGGATTACCATTCTCTATGTAAAACATATTATCTTTAGGCTAGGATTCATACAAATAAAGCAGCAGATGCATGAGTGTTGCACTGAACCCTCGATCTGGTCGTGTCTGATAGAGTTAATGTTACATGTTGAGTTTGAATGTACGTCTTCAGACAGCAGATTTCAGTCATATTTCTATTAAAGTGATAAAATATGATGTCTTTCCCTGGATGAATATAAAAATCCGTCATTGTTTTCGCCCTGTTTCAGGCAATTATTGAAATCCTCCCTATTGACTGTACGTGACGCCGGCAGTTGGTGGCTTTCTGTGCCAAATGTGGGAATATTTATGAAAAGCTACACGAGAGGAAGAAAAACTGTGATAACAATGATCAAAAAATGTAAATACAGAGAAGTCCTTAGAAATGTAAGTATCAGTACTTATTTCACTTTCCAAAACATGCTGAAATCTGGATCGTTTGTGTGTCAATTCTTACAGATGGCTTTATTTAACCTGGGCAACGACGGGCGTCTATGCCCCGCTAGGCGTTTTATCAAAAAAAAAAATTTTTTATTTCCCATGGAAAAAGATATACCCTGAAACGTAACCATGGGAGATTAAACCCCTACTTATCACTGAACCCATAGCTGTGTGCATTTCAAAGGAATGAAACTTGTAAATTAAATAAAAAAAAAGATTTATAATAAGTTCTTTACATTTAAAGATACAATTTTAAACCTGATATATTAATGTTCATATTTTGTATTTGAACAGGAACTAGAGCAAAAAAAGTGGCCAAAGTTAGCAAAATTGGGGTTACTGTATCATATACATGATATTATTGGAGCAGATCTGGTAGACTGGTGAGTTACATTTGTTGTATCCTAATACATTAATGTACTTCAGGGTCATTTGGTCAAGGTCATGAGTCAAGGTCAAACACTTTTAGTAGGTAGTCTTTTTACTACTTCAGAAAATAAGGTTATATTTTTTGTGTATAATCATGTATCAGTTATTACGGACGTGTGTAAGGAGATTCTGGGTCCCATGTTCACGGTCAAGGGTCAAGGTCATGCATATTTCATTTCCGGTTCGAAACTCCTAAACCACTTACATATAATGGGGTAATACTTTATGTGTGGATATATCGATATATGCTGAGACCCACACCAAATTTGGGGTCACAGGTTTAACATGAAGGTCATGCAGTTTTCATATCCGTTCCATAATTCCTAACTTCACTCGAGATAATGGAATGGAATGAAAGTTAATATGTGTACATCAACAGTAGAGTAGATAGTGCGAAGCGCATTTAATTAAAGGTCAGGCGGTGTTTGTGTCTAGTTCAATTGTATGGGGCGGCCACAATTTGGATGAAATTGCTCGTTATAAAAGGTAATGTGAGAAATACAAAGAAACTATTCATGTCGACTGCTTTAAGGAGATAACGATCATGAATGATACTTCGTTATAACCCGTATCACACTACAGGTTATCAGTATGCTACTAAAAATAGATTTTGGAAAATGACAGATTGGAATGTTGGGGATTTCCCAGCTGGTAATACATTAAGAACAATGGATGTTTTAACATGAAATGTGAACTATCAGAATGTTTGTTTGTGTGTTTGTGAACATTGTGGGTTAATTAATTAATTAAAGATTATGTCAGTTGATAAATTTACCAGAATTTGATGTGTAATGAACACAGGTGTAGTTGTTGCAATGTAATGTACATGTTTTCATGCGCGTGTAATGTACATGTTTTCATGTCTTTCCTGTTGGTGGTTTTCAGTTAATTTGACTTTATATAATTTTGTTTTAATTTGTTGTTTTTGATACATGTATTCTATTTTAATGATATGTAAATAATAAAAGGATCGTTACTATAGTAACTTGTTCTGAAGCTTGTATCACCTCTCGTAGGTAAATGCCAGATCAGGATCACACTCGAGGCTACGCCTCTCTGGCATTTACCTACTCGAGGTGATACAAACTTCCAGAACAAGTTACTGTAGTAATAATCCTATTATATTGTTTACAGTTGAAGATACATAATTTCCTCATAGTTACTACAGGAGTCAACCAGTAGAGTGCCTTTAGATTCTAAGGCCTAGTTAGCTCGACTATTCGAAGAATAAGAGAGCTTATGTAATCACCTCGGCATCGGTGTCCCACATCAAGGTTTGCATGTAAGCTGTGTTTCCAAGACTATATATCTTACATTTCTTATCATAGCAGAACCAGATTTGGGCATAAGCTTCCTTATAGCATTATCTTAAGGGCTGCTTATGTAATTTCGGTTCCTGTAACCCCTGGGCTCCCGTGGAACCCAAATTCTGAAAATGTGTCTCATTTCACATCAAATGTTGCATGTAAGCTGTGTTTACAGGTCTATATTTCTTACATTTCTTGTCCTAGCTCAACTAAATTTGGGAATTGTTTTTTTTATAGTATTATAGTATGTCGCAAAGGGTTGCGTAAGTAATTTTGTACCCATAAAATGTGCAATAAAGGCAGATCAAGGTTTGCATGTAAGCTGTTGTATATATCTATATGATATCTCTTAAAATATTTTTCTTATGTCACCCAAATTTTGGTTTGGGATTTCTTATAGCATTATTCATCTTATTCATACTTCACCCATATTGGGGCATGGGCTCCCTCCTCCTCCTCTTCCCCCACTCCCCTCACACACACACACACGCACACACCTCACAACACCGCCCCCAATTTTCAATGTATACAGGGTTAAAGGGAATTGACCTGTGTGAAGAAAACGTGGGTATTTTGTGATGGTGTGCCATCGAATACGTTCCAGTTTGCGATTGTTGATATTTCTGTGACTACCAGAATCTGATTAGTTCTTGAAATCGTATGACTTTGCACCATGTGACTGAAATTCCAAACGTTGTACAGAAAATACCGGTGAAATTGGCTATTGTTAACTACCAAATTTCTGATGTCACATAAATAATATGAAATCCACCATTTGTTTCAGTGTTCAGACGACCTCTGGCCAGTTGCTGCGTCTGAAAGATTGACATTGGACTCTCCGCCGCTTGGCTAGTCAACTCTCAGATATAAAAATCTCTGTGGCGGACGCAGGAGTCATAAGTCATCAGTGTGCAGATACTGTAATGGCTAGTCATTTTTCAACATTGTAAATCTCCGTGGCTAAAACAAGAGTGTAACTAAGATTACAGGCATATAAGGTTTCTTTCAACACTTAGCAGAGACACTGGTTGTGTACAGCAGACGGTCACGTCTTCCGATCCTGTTAAAGTAGCTATCCCGCCAACAACAGCCACATTTTAGAACATGTACACCATTTCTAAATCTACTGACGACTAGGTTTATATATAGCTTAGACATATTTTGAGAATCAAAACTATATAGACATAAATAAACGACTTTTACGAGCCAGGCCAAACTCCAAAACAAGAGTTACTAACTAATAATTAATTTCAAGCATTTTCAATCACAGTATTTTAAAAAACCATGAATAAAACTATACTTTTAATTGGCATATATACATTATTCTAGTATTTAAAGTTACTCCAATCCTTTTATTTGGGTTTAGAAAATTTGTTCAGAACTGCTCCGACAAAAAACACACATTTTGATTGTGTTCATTTGCGGATTTCTAATCATGAACCGACTGAGATTTTTTATGAAATTATCTGTCAGTAAATTTATAGGCCTGTGTGGACTACTTCTTTTCTCTTCACCAAGGTCATCAGGTGAGGAATTCAGGGTCATTTTGCTCTCGTGTTATTTAATTTCTACCCCATGTCTTTCCAAAACAAGTTTGTTGATGAGTGCTCATGCTAGTATTGTTGAGCATTATAAATTATGATGTAGTATTTTTGTATTTTTTAGAAAGGCAAGTACCAGCTAGCGTATTTTCTCTATACATGCATTCTCACCCACCTTCTACTTTTATGGACAAAGTTGGCCATGTTTATAGTCTAAAGGGTAGGTTCAGTTAGTCTCTAATAAATGCCCATTCCCTTTTTATGCCATGCCCCCGAAGGGAAGAATATAGTAATCACACTGTCCATCCATTCGTTTGTGCAAAAATCACGTCTGTACGTCAAAGGTCAAGGTCACGCTTGGAGGTAAAGGACAAATGAGTAAAATTAGTGTCAGCCATAACTTTTAAAGTACGGAAGGGAATTTCATGAAACTTCACACGAATGTTAATAATTATGACAAGGTGTGTGGTACGCAAGCATCAGGTCTGTACCTGAATGTTCAAGGTCACAGTTGTAGGTCAAGGTCAAATGAGTAAAAATCGTGTCTCTAACATATCTTTGAAAGTACCAAAGGGATTTCCATCAGACTACACAATTTTAAGCCGGATCAGAAGATATGTTGTGCGCAAAACTTTAAAAGTAGGAATTCCTATAAAACATTTTTCGGGAGCAAATAAACAGTAGTCAGGTTTGTAAAAGTTCTATACTCTGTTTTATTATAACTTTAATTGTGATACAAAAAGGAGATCTATTATTGTTTTGCAAAAAAAAGAAAAGAAAAGGAAAGGTATGTTTTCAAAAACTATGAAAAGAAAATTGCTCAAGAACGAGGACTTGGTGTTATTAATCGATTATTACTTCAAGCAGACTAGAACAATGCTATGTTCAATGTTGTGAACTACTGGCGTAAAGTTTGTGTTGTATAAATTCTTCGTGAAACTCGTCCACCCCAATTTCAGATCATGTCTTGACTGGTGTTTATTAGAGAAAATTCGATATGACCTTAGTCTTAAAGTGGGGGACATCGGGATATTTCTAGAAGAATCTAACTCGGCGCTTTCTGTCCCACGAGCAAAAAACAGACCCGTTCCCAAAGCAAAATAGTGTATTGTTTTCCCAAATTATTGTTGAAAAAATTCCCAATCTTTTCTTTTTTTTACATGTATGTTCATGTTGTACTGATACATCATGGCCCTTGATTTTCTGAAATATGCTGTATCTTGGCCTTATTAGACGAACGGGCCTTCATTTGGCCGGATTTCATTGAAACTTTGGAGGGGTGATCAGTACCAAGCCTAGTTGTACAAAGTCACCGTGTTCCAGTTGAATGATTTTGGTGGAGTTATAGCACTTTAAAGGTTTTAATACACAAACTTTGTTCTGACTAGTTTTCCTGAACCTCTGGTCGGATTAAACGAAACTTTTTAGGGATGATCAATTACATGTCTAGTCGTGCAAATCATCGCCATGTTTTCTGGTTGAACGATTTTTGGCAGAACTATGGGCCTTTAAAGGTTTTAATACACAAACTGATCTACTTCTCCTGAGTCCCTCGCCAGATTTCAATGAAACTGCAGGGATGATGAGCACCAAGCCTAGTTGTGCATGTCATCGTCGCGTTCTGGTTTACAGATATTCGGCAGAGTTATGGCCCTTTTAAGGATTTCGATACCACAATTTTTTTCCGGGCTAGTTCTCCTGAACCCCTGGCTGGATATAGACGAAACTTGACAAGGATGATCATTATCAAGCCTAGTTGTGCATATCATCGCCATATTTTGGTTGAATGATTTTTGACAGAGTTATGGCCTTTTAAATGTTTTAATACACAAACTTTGTCCAGATTAGTCTCTTCTGAACTCTTTGCCAGATTTCAGCGAATCTTGGCGGGGATGATCAGTACTAAGCCTAGTTGCACCTGTCATTGCCATGTTCTGGTTGAATGAATTTTGGCAGGGTTATGAGCCCTTAAAGGTTTTAATACACTAACTTTGTCTAGACTAGTACTGCTGAACCTCCGACTGGATTTCAACGAAACTTTGCAGGGATGATCAGTACCAAGCCTAGTTGCGTATGTCATCACCATGTTCCGATTGAATGATTTTTGAAAGACTTATGGCACCTTATACATAAACTTCAGCTTGAGCAAGTAGAGCATCCACAGGCCCTCTTGGGCCTCTTGTTGTTACTAGGCCTATACCTAAATCAGGTGAGATATTTTAAATGTGAAGTAATCATGCATGAATTAGATATGTCATGGCTTTCCCTTTGTTTTTGAGTTACAGAGAACAATTCAAAAGTAGGCTGGGATTTATACTTCTTCCTTTTGTTGTTATATTAGGGACTGCTGAAAAAAAGCCGGTCAGCCAGAGAAAGTAGAAATCACCCACCCGCCCATGCTCTATAATGGAATGCCCTGTATGTATGCTTATTTTATGTCAAGTCTCTGGTAATGCCTTTCAACTGAATGCAAATGGACATATTGTCGTTATAACACCAGGCATTGAATTCATCAACCATTCTTAAGAATATCCTTAGACTTATGCACAAGTATGCACATTTCAATCACAAATATTTCTATAAATTTCAAGTAGGAACATTCATAACAAGCTGCTATGTATAAATATGATAAATACTAATAAATAGTGACTTCATACGATTGTTCATCATGGCAATATTTTTAAACGAAATCTGAGTACTTGGACTCAAGTCGAAAAATAGTTTGAAGAATGATTGGCAAGTTCCAGGCCTGTATTAATACGTTTTAAGCAATAATTTACCTTTAACATGTTTAATGCAATTTTCTTAAAAACTTTTTTGTTCAAGGTCATTTATGTATACGGTAGTTTCAGGAAAGAGGTATGTCAAGAGTATGTAGTACTTGATTTATTGTCGGTATTTTATAATATGCATTACATGTATATGGTATGTTGCTCTGTTATTGCCAGTATTTTGTAATACCGTATGCATTTTATAGTATGTCTGTTTTATTGGCTATATAATTGTGTTGTGTCTCGTATAATTATGTTTGCATTAGTGCTGTTCGGAAGTGAATATCTAATATTTGTTTGACACAATTGATTTGCATTAATAGAATATTCTTGCTATACTGAATGTTTGTTCAGTGTTTAAGTACATTTTTCAGCACATTTTAGGCTATGTATGACTGTCAATCTTTTTAGTCGTGCAAGCAGACTTCCCACTAATTCCAAGGTAGAACCAGAATTGTATACCTCCCAGCATTCATAAGACACTAAATGGAAAAAGAAATTGCATTCTAGTTGTAATTGCATTGTTTTTATCAAACAAATATGCAGTGCATGATAATGTATGGCATCTGTCCAATAGCTTGATTGTTTATGCTTTTTTAACTTAACTTAAAAAATAAACAACAACAATGTCTTTCGCTAGATATTTACACATTTTATATAGGTCAACAGGTCATACAGCTGGATTTTTTTTTTATTTGCATGCCCTTTTCTTGGGATCTCGTTTTTTATTCGTCAACTTTATTTAGGGGTTATAAAAGTTTGATATTTACAATATAACAAGTGAAGGTCACAGGCTCACACCCATCTAAATAAGAAAAAGTCATATTATTTATGGTACTTTTCATTAGTCTGTTTAATAGAAGGCATTTTGTCTTTAAAAGCAAGTTAAACTATATTGAGTCTGTTCGATACTGCTAGGTGGCACCTGTTGTCGAGTGGTTAGAGTCGCTGACTTGAAATCACTTGTCCCTCACCGCTGTTAGTTTGATCCCTCATGGGCCTAGGAATCTTTATGTAAGGAAGCTTGCGGAAGGTCGGTGGTTCTACCCAGGTGTCTGCATGTGCATGAAAATTGCCCATAGGGGCACCTGGGGTCTTCCTCCACCAATGGAATCTGAATAAGTCGCCATATGAATTAACTGTTGGTATGACTGTAAAAACCAATACATTTCGATACTACTATTACATGCCTTGTTTTGCCATTTGTTAATGTTGATGTTGTTTTAAGTCCCATATTAAGGAGTGTATTACATATATATATAACGGGTAAAGTGAATGGTGTGGATGGTTATGTATTGTTTCTGATCTCATTATAATAATATCCTAAAAGGCTTTGATAATCTTCACTGTCTAATAGCAGGAAGTCTTGAAGGATTTTGAAATTGAATTGAATGCACCCATTTTTGAGGTAATGGAAAATATGTTGTATTGAATGCAACAAATTTGCTTTTAGTTCTTGCAATAAGTTCTTGTAATATTTCATCATTTCAGAAGAAATTCTGATATTTTTTCAAGAAGGATTTATTGTCAGGAATACGAGTAGGACTGTTTAGAATATCCAATATACAGGCATCACCATGCAGGTTTCAACAAGGGCAGGTTTCAACAAGGGGATAGGGACAGTTGAGACTCGGATGCAAGGAAGAACTTTATTTCAAAATCAGTAAGCCATAGGCCCATGTGATTATACAATATATATACATTTTTAGCAGACGTAGCAAGGTTCGCATACACGTACTAACAAATACTAACAAATACCAGAATATAGTCAGGCGCTGTGGTCTAGTGGTATCTGAGATGATATCCATAGTTAAGTGATGTGATATCAATAGATTAATGGACATGACATCAATAGTTTAGTGAGGCGATATCAATAGTAAAGTGAGATATCAATGGATTAATGGATATGATAGCAATAGTAAAGTGTTGGGCTATCAATAGTTTAGTGAGGTGATATCAATAGTAAAATGATATGATATCGATAGTTAAGTGAGGTTATATCAATACAAAAGTGATATCAAAAGTTCATTGATGTGATATCAAAAGTTGAGGGAGGGGATAGCAATAGTTAAGTGATAGTGATATTATATCATTAGTTAAGTGAGTAGATATCAATAGTTAAGAAGGGAAATATCAATAGTTTAGTGATCTACTATCAATAGTTAAGTGACAGAATATCAATAGTTAAGTGAGGGAATATAAATAGTTAATTGAGGAGATGTGAGGGAATATCAATAGTTATGGGATATATCAATAGTCAAATGAGAATATACCAACAGTTAAGTGAGGGAATATTAAAAAGTTAAAGTGATGTGAAATCAATAGTTTATTTGTATGATATCACAATTTAAGTGAGATGATATAACAAATTAAGTGATACATCAATTTTTAATGTCAGAAGTGTAACACTTTTCTCGGCCATAATTGTTTTGTTGTTTTAATTATTTTATTTTTAGTCCGGTTGCCATGGTTATGGCATTCATAATATTAGCGATTACCATATGTTATTTACAATCATGATAACAATAAGTTACTTATTGTGTTTATTTGAAGTGTATTTATTTGTTAGTTGTTGTGCCATGAAAAGCACTTTAAAAATTAATTATTCTAAGATTAATAACTGTCAGTCTTTCAGCAGTCTTCTGCCATTGTGCATGCTAAGTGAGTTATTAAAATACTGGAGAAATTGAATGGTGTGAATATGCTGTGTTTTGATGATGACTAAATAACCTATGTTTACTGTCCAGGCACATTTGCTTCAGTATAAACTAGTTGGGAACAGTAATCTTTGTTTAAGAAATTAAATATTTCTAGCAGGTTTATCAATACCTAGATCAATATCTGATGGGTGGGAATTAAAGACCATCGATAACGAGAGCCGTAGGTCCATGGTTTCGATGTGTTTCGCTGGAAATATTTTATTTCTTATCGGACATGGATTTTTATGTATTTAATACACACATTTTGAAGAGATACCATAATAATACCAAAAAAATCTTACAATTGTACGCCCATTTCTGAACTCCAAATGAAGAAAATAGAGGTCTTGATATGAATTTTAAAACTACCTCAATAATCAATCAGCATTGAGTATTTTTATGATTCTTCATATTATACTAAGACGATGTTTCTGGGCAATAACCATAAGTTAACTACAAGCCCCAAAATAGTTTGTGTGTTGAACGAATTGTATAGTATTTTTAACTTTGTAGCATAATTTATGATGAACAGTAAAACACAGTTCATTAATTTGTCAAAGTATTTTGTAGTTTAAACTATAATGATATATTTGGGAATATTGAAATAGACAGTGATGTTGTCATTGATAAATATTGACATTTAAAAATAAACTTATAAAATACTGTTTGTTTGTAGTTGTGTATCATAAGTAAGCCCTATAGTTGTGGAAGACAATTCAAAGATGACTTCCTACAGGTTTGTTATTTAGTTTTACAAGTGAATATACAAACACATTACATATAGTTGTCATTTGTAATATTATACAAGTGAAGATACAACTACACAGTTTATTATTGTTATTTAGTTTTACAAGATACTACATATAGTAGTCATTTCATAAAAGATGACACTAAACAGTTCATTATTGTTATTTAGTTTTACAAGACACTACATATAGTAGTCATTTCATAACAGATGACACTAAACAGTTCATTATTGTTATTTAGTTTTACAAGTTAAGATAACATTTGCAACGAAATTGTCATAAGCTTTTAGATACAAATACATTACAAATTTTCATATGGTTGAGTTTTACATTCAAAGATACGCATACACAATACTATTTTCATTTGGTTCATTTTTTATGCAAAGATACACAACCCAAATTGGTTTGGTTTCATGCAAAGATCCAAATAACACAATTTTACAAATACATAACACAATTTCCATTCTCTCTGTGACCGGTCAAATTACCCAAGATGCGTGTTCATGAGCTGTTAAACACTGGATAATTACATGTGTGCATTCAATATTTTTAATTCTATCCTAAAAGCTTATTTTCGTCCTTCTATTCTTCTCAAAGTTTGCTAAGCATCAATATTGCAAATCGGCATTTTACAGAGACTGGTTTTACCAACATCATAAAACTCAATTGAGTTTGTTTTACGATTATTTTATGTAAAATGCATTATTCTATAGTCAAAAATTGACTAGAAAACAATTTTCTTGTGTATTTCTGCACGTCACCCTACACAAAACAGTTTCGCGTGGTATTTGGGGTGAACTTGTGAAATTGAAAAGGAGTGGTTTGGTGCTTGATTAGTGGCTAAGTCGTATCTATAACACTGTTCAGACATTATTTGCCACCACACGACTTTGGCGGAGTGAAGATGTTGTGGTCCTTGATTCCATAGGTCAGGTCAACAATGTCCAGGTCAGAAAGCCCACACCGACAGAACCCACCATATACGTGACCACCACAGGCTCACATATGCTGTCTGAAAGGCAATACAATTCTTTATTTACATACAAACAAGTGCAACAATATGCTAAATCAAGGTCTTCAGTGAGAAACGTGTTAAAACGAGCAGTATTTATTTAGAGTTTAAGATGGCGGATATCGTTAGCTCTTACATAGATCTACATACTCTGTATATCCATGGCTCTTGTATAGGAATTGTAAAAAATACCACATTTTATAGCATGACACATAGACAATATCTTTATCGAACATTTTGTCTTAATATGGTCTTTAATGATTCTATAAATTGAATGATGTGCGTTTGAATGGTGTACTATTTTTCATTGCAGCTCTGTTTAACTACCAACACACACAAGTATTGATATGTACTCGATAGTTTATTGACGTTTAATGATTGTTTTATATTCGTTCTTCATGGAGTACCCCGTGTGGTTCCCGGGCAAAGAATAGGGCCACTGTAGACTGTAGATCCCGTTAGAGGGGTACGGACACACCCACCCCCCTCCCCCACCCCCATCTCGCTCAAATCACGTGGCAGAAAAACAAACGTGGCACCAGCGTAAATGGAGTGTCTACAAGAGAATTTGGTGAGAAGGTTCTAGGCCCATTCTCCATATTTAATCTTGATGTAAATGAAGGATGAGCCTGGCATGTTTCATAGAGTAATAAACCAGTACATGTCTGCATAAAGGCGTACTTGTGTTATGAACTGTTGCCGTTGTGATGACGGGTTGTTCTATGCCCTGGTGAATAAACCAGTACATGTCTGAATAAAGGCGTACTTGTGTTATGAACTGTTGCTGTTGTGATGACGGTTTGTTCTATGCCCAGGTGAATAATCCAGTACATGTCTGCATAAAGGCGTACTTGTGTTATGAACTGTTGCCGTTGTGATGACGGGTTGTTCTATGCCCAAGTGAATAAACCAGTACATGTCTGAATAAAGGCGTACTTGTGTTATGAACTGTTGCCGTTGTGATGACGGGTTGTTCTATGCCCTGGTGAACAAACCAGTACATGTCGGAATAAAGGCGTACTTGTGTTATGAACTGTTGCCGTTGTGATGACGGGTTGTTCTATGCCCTGGTGAACAAACCAGTACATGTCGGAATAAAGGCGTACTTGTGTTATGAACTGTTGCCGTTGTGATGACGGGTTGTTCTATGCCCTGGTGAACAAACCAGTACATGTCGGAATAAAGGCGTACTTGTGTTATGAACTGTTGCCGTTGTGATGACGGGTTGTTCTATGCCCTGGTGAACAAACCAGTACATGTCGGAATAAAGGCGTACTTGTGTTATGAACTGTTGCCGTTGTGATGACGGGTTGTTCTATGCCCTGGTGAATAAACCAGTACATGTCGGAATAAAGGCATTCTTGTGTTATGAACTGTTGCCGTTGTGATGACGGGTTGTTCTATGCCCTGGTGAATAAACCAGTACATGTCTGAATAAAGGCGTACTTGTGTTATGAACTGTTGCCGTTGTGATGACGGGTTGTTCTATGCCCTGGTGAATAAACCAGTTCATGTCTGAATAAAGGCTTACTTGTGTTATGAACTGTTGCCGTTGTGATGACGGGTTGTTCTATGCCCTGGTGAATAAACCAGTACATGTCTGAATAAAGACGTACTCGTGTTATGAACTGTTGCCGTTGTGATGACGGGTTCTATGCCCTGGTGAATAAACCAGTACATGTCTGAATAAAGACGTACTCGTGTTATGAACTGTTGCCGTTGTGATGACGGGTTGTTCTATGCCCTGGTGAATAAACCAGTACATGTCTGAATAAAGGCGTACTCGTGTTATGAACTGTTGTCGTTGTGATGACGGGTTGTTCTATGCCCTGGTGAATAAACCAGTATATGTCTGAATAAAGGCGTACTCGTGTTATGAACTGTTGCCATTGTGATGACGGGTTGTTCTATGCCGTGGTGAATAAACCAGTACATGTCTGAATAAAGGCGTACTTGTGTTATGAACTGTTGCCGTTGTGATGACGGGTTGTTCTATGCCCTGGTGAACAAACCAGTACATGTCGGAATAAAGGCGTACTTGTGTTATGAACTGTTGCCGTTGTGATGACGGGTTGTTCTATGCCCTGGTGAATAAACCAGTACATGTCTGCATAAAGGCGTAATTGTGTTATGAACTGTTGCCGTTGTGATGACGGGTTGTTCTATGCCCTGGTGAATAAACCAGTACATGTCTGAATAATGGCTTATTTGTGTTATGAACTGTTGCCGTTTTGATGACGGGTTGTTCTATGCCCTGGTGAATAAACCAGTACATGTCGGAATAAAGGCGTACTTGTGTTATGAACTGCTGCCGTTGTGATGACGGGTTGTTCTATGCCCTGGTGAATAAACCAGTTCATGTCTGAATAAAGGCGTACTTGTGTTATGAACTGTTGCCATTGTGATGACGGGTTGTTCTATGCCCTGGTGAATAAACCAGTACATGTCGGAATAAAGGCGTACTTGTGTTATGAACTGTTGCCGTTGTGATGACGGGTTGTTCTATGCCCTGGTGTATAAACCAGTACATGTCTGAATAAAGGCGTACTTGGGTTATGAACAGTTGCCGTTGTGATGACGGGTTGTTCTATGCCCTGGTGAATGAACCAGTACATGTCTGAATAAAGACGTACTCGTGTTATGAACTGTTGCCGTTGTGATGACGGGTTGTTCTATGCCCTGGTGAATAAACCAGTACTAGTCTGAATAAAGGCGTACTCGTGTTATGAACTGTTGCCGTTGTGATGACGGGTTGTTCTATGCCCTGGTGAATAAACCAGTATATGTCTGAATAAAGGCGTACTCGTGTTATGAACTGTTGCCGTTGTGATGACGGGTTGTTCTATGCCCTGGTGAATAAACCAGTACATGTCTGAATAAAGGCGTACTCGTGTTATGAACAGTTGCCGTTGTGATGACGGGTTGTTCTATGCCCTGGTGAATAAACCAGTACATGTCTAAATAAAGGCGTACTCGTGTTATGAACTGTTGCCGTTGTGATGACGGGTTGTTCTGTGTCCTGGTGGAACTGGTATGTAGACAGCGGAACACCATCCCCAATCGTGCCCACCGCCAGTTTATCGGCATCATCTGTTTATAAATATGCGATTTAATTAAAATGTGTATTAAATGATTTTTTTCAAGGGTTATGACACTTTTAACAATACATTATTTACATTCTTATACACTTCCTAATTTGTTGATTCGTCCAGTTGAAAACAATCTTGAGGCATGTAACTAGTGTTTGTAGCATGGTCACTAAAATTCCCTTTGTATTTGCACGCGTAAATCGTTTAAATGAAAATAACACCTGTCAGAATAAATTGCGTACTCTAACTTGCAGTTTTCGAAAGTTAGAGTATGGCAGACAGCTCAATTGGACATGCTACAAAAGAATTAGAGTATGGTCTCATCTCGGTTGATTAAAACAACTCGATGAGCCACGCCCATCTCGATGTTTAAATCAAACAATTCAATGAGACCATACTCTATCTATTAATAATCTTTAACAATAATGGTAACGATTCTCAACAATGCTATAAATACAAGAAGGAAATTTGGTATAATGCTAAAACGAAATGTTAAAAAAAAGAAGGAAAAAAGAATACAATTATATAAGGTAAGAATTTAAAAGTGCATTTTGACCTTTAAACGTATTGTATTATTTACCCTGGCAAAGTAAATCAAATAATTTAACATTTCTGTATCCAAAAGAGCGTTTTCAAGTGTGAAATACCTGGTATACACAGAAAGGTCACATCTTTCGGAGTACTTTGCTTTTCACAGGATCCATCTTCTGAAATTTGATACATAACTCCCTGAAATAAAAAAATACATGTTTAGCCGAGCTCGTGTTACGACGCGTCGTTTGTCCACCCGTAAAGTGTGTGTAGGAACCCCCTATCTGTTGTAGCACGTCCGTAAAAGTTACAAGCCGTCCGTAAAAGTTACACTAAACGCTATCTGTTCCAATCTTACCGCAAATGTTACAAAGTGTAGTTGTGATAAATAAAAATTACGTCTACGCTATCTGTTACAATATTTTTACTTGTAACAAAAGTTACAACACCGTGTCGTAAATGTTACACTGGCATTGGCAAAGTTACAACATCGTGTCGTAAATGGTACACTGGCACATGCACATGCATTGTGTATATGCACATGCATTCATACACACAAAGCATTATACGAGGGGCGATAAAGAGTTCTCGGAAAGTGTTTCTAAATCTATTACTTTTGTTTGAATTCAACAAAAAAAAATCAATTAATATAGATATACGTGTTGGATATAGGATTCAAACATAATTTTACATAATTTTAAAAAGTGCTCGAGAAATCGTCGCCATGGTAACGTAATCAGCCCGGTTCATTTAAAAATCAGATGCGTGTGTTCTTTTACATAGGCGTATCGGCGGCCAAAATGGTGTTATTTTGTCAATATCCGGAGGGTAGTTTCGCAATTGCCACTGGAACACGTTTCCCCACAGTTTTTTTTCGTGTGCGGCATTGCTACCTGAAGAAATATTTGGTTCATATATACGTATCGGATTTATTTTACGTTAGCAGTAAAAAATATTTATCCGCATGTTTTTCAGGAATGTTTATCTATTAATTTGTCAACCACAGTAGGTACTATGCAGTGTACGTGCATCTGTATGTTTTTCTAAAAAAGTGTTTCTGTTGCGAAATATTAGAAGGATTCATAAAATATCTTACTTGTACCATTGTTAGCCCACATTTTCTGATACATTGTTTGATTGTTTTGATAACGACTGCATTAGACGACGTATTCATAATGACTGCAAACACGACATATTCCTTCATTTTTTTTTTGCTTTTCTTTGAGTATAAAAACAATTTATTTTCGGACGATGTGAGGGTGAAAATAAAATACTACAAACAATACCAGAAATTCAAAATCATGAATCGCTCATGATGGTTGAGAAGTCTAGGACATTATATGCCATAGATTTCATATATATACATATACTTACATATTAAAAGTAACTATTAAAAGCGTACGCCTAATCTGCCTCTTCCTTGAAACCGCCTATGGAAAACATTCGTACGTACAGAAATGTGTGAAACACACAACTAAAATTTATAAAAATACTTTAATAGCACATTCATATACTGTTTACAAGCTTAAAAAATGATGCCAATGTCAGTGTCACATTTACGACAAGGTGTTGTAACTTTTGTTACAAGTAAAAATATTGTAACAGATAGCGTAGACGTTGTAACTTTTATCAAAACTACATTTTGTAACATTTGTGGTAAGATTGTAACAGATAGCGTTTAGTGTAACATGTAGAACACAAATTGTAACTTTTACGGACGGCTACAACAGATAGCGATGTTGTAACAAATGAGGTTCCTACAGTGTGATTGATAATGCTCTAAATTAAACTAACCTTCAGCCAGACGAAATTGTAGTCGGGTAATTTTAAATAAAAATCAGTTCGAACTTTTAAGATATTTTTTTACACAGATTTATAAAGAACAAATACTACTCGAAACAGGGGCATTCAGAGTGTGGGTCGGCGTGCCCAAGCCCTAAATCATGTTGAGTCCCCTAATCTAAAATCCCGTAATCGACCAAAGGTAATACGCAGATCCTATTTTTAAGTAGGTTACAATGTGAAATGATTTGTCCCGTTGTCGATGACATATTTTTCTACACGGTAACTTGACTTAGATTACGAACAAATCGTTTCTTATTGTAACATCATAACCCCACTCTCCACACACCACACACACATTCCGACGAAACCTTACGGAAACGATGGGTTATCGTATTGTGGGTTATCGTATTGTAGATGCATTTAATGGTGTTGGTTCGCCTTGCAAGATGACCGTCAGTGTAAGACAAAGTATATTTTTGTGTACGGTGGAATCTATATGATTTTATTGACAACGATATCTATAGGATTATAGTACGCCGATATCTATAGGATTATATTAACGATGATATATATAGGATTATATTGACGATGATATATATAGGATTATATTTACGATGATATCTAAAGGAGTATATCGACGATGATATCTATAGGATTATAACGACGTTGATATATATATAAAGGATTTTGTCATACTGCAAAGAAAATCTCATGATTTCATTGGTCAATACGCCGTAGACTAAGGACGAATTTCCGTAGGTACCCCATTACTCAAATACACAAAAACAAAATGGCGACGATAACGTTGCCGATTCGTTTTGGAAAC
>JAWPHD010013747.1:0-66101 GCA_037043455.1 Cyrtodaria siliqua | reverse complement strand
TTGAACACCTCTCACTCTAGTACCGACTAAAGCGCCATTTTAGTTTAAACATAAAAATATTAGGCTAAAAGAACCCAAAGAATCAGTACATTAAATAAAACTACTGATTCATAGTCTTGGGAACTTTTTACAGCCTCGCAGAGCACAAATGCTATTTGAATATCTAACAGTATACATTCTGAAAAGGGGATCTCTTTGAAGCCACAAGCAATAGAAAAAATAGCAGACTTGGTTTTATCGCGTCTGTTTATGAGAGGACTATAGGTTAAACTGTGTCTTAGAAACTGAGCTAGTTGCCAATGTTAACATTTTCCAGTGCACTAACGCATGCCCTTGACATACAAATAGGATTTAATTGAAACTAGGATTTCATTGTGATTTTACCACTCAACAGATGAATCTGACTGTTCAGCTTGCTTGCTTGATAGTGTGGTTGTTGATGACAGGCAAGCAGTAGTGTTCCTTGACCTGCTCAAGGATACAAATCCAACTCCGACTGTAACCCCAGCTACAAAAGTTATGCCAACATCCGATCAATACTGTCAATACTGTCCTTTCTCAAATGATTGTCACGTGGACATGGTCAATATATGGGTGGTTAATGCATTATAACAAAAGCGGCTGTTGCTGAGGGGTTAACGACGTGGTGTTGTTAGCCTTCTCGCCTCTCACCGCTGCGGGTTCGAATCCCATTGAGAGCTTGTGAGGAAGTGTAAATTTTTACGGATGGCAGGAGGTATACAGTACTGGATCTACCCAGGAAAAGTGGGTGATCTGCCTCCATCACAAAAAAATAGACCGTCATATATAACCGTATATGTACTGAAAATTACAAACGAACAGAAGTATTACAACAATGTAAACTTGTAAAGGGCAGATTCGGAGTGGGGTTTTCAAGTGAAAAGGTAGTTAACCGTTTTGTAAAAGTTGCTCCCACTCACAAACTAAAATTCTAAATCACAAATCTGATATATGGTGTTTGTGTCACTTACATTTGATTGGGGCATCTTGGATGAGTAGGGTAGAGAGGCAGAGCTTTCTCATGTCCCATATCCATAGAGTTGTATTCATATTCTCTGTAGAAATAAAGGAAGAAAATAAGCAAGTATTTATAGATCATATGCACGGAGAATTTGTAATTTTTCAAGAGATTTATAATAATTTGTAGTTGTCAGTGAATAAGTAGTGGGTAAAATGAACTAGTAATTAACCACAAAAGCTTTGGACCACTGAGGCTTATCTAGGCAAAAAAGAAGTCCCTTTATTTTTTAAATATATGTGTACAATATAAAACCTGCCGATACTTCTATATGTGTGTACAAAAACTGTACATATTACCTGATCATAAAGGCACTTCAGTTATAATAGTTTGCATGTATCTGTAAAGTAACTGTTTTTAAATTAATATTCTATTTTCAGCAACAACAGTTATTTTGTATATGGTAAAATGTATAATTTCTATAGTCTTAAATGTAAGTTGCATTGTTTATTGTTAAGTTATTATTTATTGTTAAATTATTATTTATTTATTTATTGTTAAATCACTTTAAATTATTATTTATTTATTTATTGTTAATTTATTATTTATTGTTCATGGCAAATGAAATAGTTACTACTTATGCGTAGGTCTGTAACATATTTCAGAAAAGGTCCATTTTTCTGCATTTGGTGAAGGCAAACACATATATAACACACTCTATGTCAATTTGCGTATCCTGCTGAATGTGAAGGAGCGCCAGAAAAGAGAGCCTGCCACTGCTCATTGTCGACCGTAAATAGTTATTTATTTGTTTCATGGCACTGATTGAACTTTCGCAAGACGCTGATTTTGGTGGCATGGTCAGAACCACTGTCAATATGCTGTTTATACATAGGTACAAGTCCTTATTAGTTAGTTTTAATGTTTCTTGTGTCCTTTGTAGGTCTGGATTGGCTATATCCCATTCGACCTTCCACCTCACCAACTCATTGCCAAACTGTTCATATGTCTCTTATATCTGTAGCATATCCAGCAAAAATCTCCGTTGCCA
This sequence comes from Cyrtodaria siliqua, assembly GCA_037043455.1. NCBI lineage: Eukaryota > Metazoa > Mollusca > Bivalvia > Adapedonta > Hiatellidae > Cyrtodaria > Cyrtodaria siliqua. The sequence continues at coordinate 64,071 of JAWPHD010013747.1, read as the reverse complement.
TTTCAGGCTGTAGATTGACTACTTTAGTTGGCAGTATGTTGCCATTTCAGGCTGTAGATTGGCTACTTTAGTTGGCAGTATGTTGCCATTTCAGGCTGTAGATTGGCTACTTTAGTTGGCAGTATGTTGCCATTTCAGGCTGTGATTGGCTACTTTAGTTGGCAGTATGTTGCCATTTCAGGCTGTAGATTGTTTACTTTAGTTGGCAGTATGTTGCAATTTCAGGCTGTAGATTGACTACTTTAGTTGGCAGAATGTTGCCATTTCAGGCTGTAGATTTACTACTTTAGTTGGCAGTATGTTGCCATTTCAGGCTGTAGATTGGCTACTTTAGTTGGCAGTATGTTGCCATTTCAGGCTGTAGATTGGCTACTTTAGTTGTCAGTATGTTGCCATTTCAGGCTGTAGATTGGCTACTTTAGTTGGCAGTATGTTGCCATTTCAGGCTGTAGATTGGCTACTTTAGTTGGCAGTATGTTGCCATTTCAGGCTGTAGATTGACTACTTTAGTTGGCAGTAAATAGTTAGCCGAATAACGATCTTCGTTTTTTAGAATTCGAGTTTTTATCTCTTGCAGCAACTGGTCTGAAAAGACGTTGTACACTGTAACACGTCAATAATCAGAGGGTGTTTCAATGTCGGGATTGGCTCGGTGTTGCTGTCAGTGGGTTGCTGGGCTCAATTTGGAAATCAAGTGCAATGCTAGAACTATGCTTTCCCGTATAATGTATTCCAAACCAAAGAGTCAGCTCGTTCGTCACGAGCATCCGCCTTGGCTTGACCATCATGTTTCACACATGGTTCTGAGCTTGGTTCGTTGGTCCATCTGCTCTGTCGATACAGCGTCCTGTGCTAGCTCATCCGTAAAGGCAGATACTCGTTTCGCAAAGTCATCAAAGGCGAATCCGATGTCCTGAGCTGTTGATAGTTCACTGAACTATAAAATAAACTTGACGTCAAATGTTTATGCATTAATGTTGACATCATTTGCTGTTTATCACAAGATTAAAATAAGACATTAGAATTTATTTAAATTATTTAATTTATTGAAAATACGTTTTTTGAAAGTCTCGAATCTCTCAAAATCTCGCCAAAATCGCTGGAAAGTTTTGGATTGAAGTTTCAAATGTTCTATTTTCCCCCAGCCCCTGATTCTGGATCTGCGTAGCGAAGAAATCAGAAGCGGACTGGGTGACCGAGGCTATAGTAGAGAGGGTTCCGTTCTGAAAGACCGCAAGCGAAAACAGTTAGACTTTTTTCTGAAAAGACCACAAGTAAAAACTGGTTTGAGCTGACCATACCTCTCCACTCCCTGCCCCCATTAGTTTTTGTATTTTGATTTTTTTTTGATTTTTGGGGACAATGTGTAGGCATGTGCCAGGCAGCTATGCCATATAACTATATTGGCAAATACTTGGTCATATATGCAAACTATGTATAATGCAATTTCTTGAAAAAAATAAAAGTGCAAGCACTTATTGCCCATCTTAATTACTTCAGTCTGTCAGCCAAATATTCAACCATCAAATAAGCAAGTCTGTCCGGATTTGCCCTTGAGGAGTGCTAAATTAATGAAGCTTTACATTAAAATCTTCTCAAATTAAGTTTTCTGCAATCAGAGTGGTGACTGGTCTAGGTGATTTAAGAGCTAGTTTGTGGCAATGCATTAGGTACATATGAAATAACCAATTAATACAGCAGTACCCTCAAAAAACCCTTTCGATAAGAAGTGAAACTCAATTACGCTAAAGTCTGTTCCACTCCCTGATTGAATAGATACTAGCTGCCATGCACCTAAACACATTGGATTGGTGGCAGTTAAGACAATATCTCTTGTTTTAAAGGGACACGTGGCGATCTGACTGATGTTTTTTATCAAACATTACAATTAGCACCTTGATTTATTAATCCAGTATCATTTTCACTTTAAACCTGCTTGCATATATTTAAATATAATTTTGGTTTTCAAGTTTTCTTTGTTATTCTACCATGTATGTTTACATATTAACCCATAGCCCGCTATGAATGCATAATGGATTGTCCTTTCTTTGAATTTGGACCATTCCATTTATGTTACAAAGGGGTGTTTTGGTTAAATGACTGATGAGCAGCCAGACAGTGTAAACCCTGATCAGCCTACGAGTTACTCGTAGGCTGATCTGTGTTTACACTGTCTACAAAGGCTGTTGTAGTCACCCTCAGCAGGCTAAGAGTTAATGACGCATTATAATAATCAGTTAGAAATATGAAAAAAGTAATTTGCGTTGACCTAAGTCATAACTAACATGAATGATTGAACAAATGCAAGTCATGTAGAAAAACGGGAAACCATGAGCTTTAGAATAATCAAGATTCCCACCTGTCCTGTTATTAAAGCCCAACATTAAAGTCCCACAAACACTGGCCATGCGTCTTTTGTATTTTAGAGTTGTATGTGGGACTGCATGTGCTTTTGGTACAGGTGTAAATATAGACTGAAATCTCTTGTGGATATAAGCTTGATCGACAGATAGAAACTATGTATTAATTTAGCTTGTCACTACAATCTCCAATTTAGATTTTGATATGAGCCCGATCAAACACACTTTTCACATTGGATAACGTCATGATGTCACGAAGGTCAGTGCTGACAAAGGCAATGGCACATATTGTTTTATCTATAAAATTGCAAGAAAAACGGTCAGAAGGGAAAATGAATAATTTTCAATAACTTATGATGTCATGATGCTATATTACGTTTTTGCAAAACTACAACCAAAACTTTACAATCTGTGAATATTTCATTCAAATCCGATAATAAATGCATGAGATACAGTGATACCAAGATTTTCATGTAAACGCCAGTGGCGGCCATCTTTAATGACGTCATGACTTCAAAATTTTGCGTTCACTTTTACAGATTAGGATATATGAAACTAGAACACGCTGTGATACATACTGCTATAAAAAGTGTACGGTGGAATAATAATAAGAATTTTTATATTTTCCCTATATAACTCTATGTAAAACTTCTAATTCCACTGGCGGCCATCTTGGATGACGTAATGAAACCAAAATGTTCAGTGCACTGTTCCAGACTGAGCTCTAAACTTTTTAAGTTATCGCAGGATCCAGTTTTCCGGACGGAGCGACATTGTTTTTTTTTTAAAATTTAAAATGTTGGTATATCATCAAAATGAAATAACATGCATAATCTCGTTATGCCCCTCTACCATATGTAAAAGGTTTCATGAAAATATCTTTCATACTTTTTAAGTTATCGCAGGATCCAGTTTTCCAGACGGACTGACGTTTTTTTTATTATTTTGTTCCCATAGCAAACACGATTTTGGCCATATCAACAAAATTAAGTAACGTGCATAAGTTCCTTATGCCCCTCTTCCATATGTAAAAAGTTTCATCTGGCTAATCTGGCCCTTATAACAGGAGAGGGTCAAGATACGGTGTCAGATGGACTGGCCAGAATGAATACTAGTCCGATCTGGCTCGTTTTCAAACTAGTCAGAGCTTTTATTAATACCATCATTCTGAGCATGTTTGGTAAAGATCAGATAAAAAATAAAGTACCAACAGATTGAATGAAGCAAAATATTTATTTTTTTCAATAAATCAAGAGACATAAATAACTCTAGTGATACTATTCCAATCCAGTGTTTTTTTCAAGCTTTCATTGATATCAACAATCTGGCCAAGTCTGGTAAAGACCAAATACAAGGCCTAAATTAAAATATTGTTTGTTTGCCCTTTACCTACCGACCGACCCAAATTTTTTATATTTTTTTTCAGCCCCGACCCAAAATATTTTATGACGTAAGCAATGACCTAATTGTTTGTCACGTGACTACTAGTGTATTGAAACGCAGAACTTTGCATACTGTTATTGGAACAGCCTGTAAACATAGCAGCCGGATTACCTTGACCTCCGAGATAATATATAGTGCCCCAACAATAGCGTAAACAAGGGGGTAACTGTTGTGTTAGAATCAAAATAATAAATACGGAACCTACCTGTATTCTATCGGTAAATAAAACACAGTCGTTCGGATGCGAGTAATTAAATCACTCGTGCTAACTCACTCGTGATTTAATTACTACACATCCGAACTCCTAACTGTGTTTTATTCACCGATAAAACACAGGTACTTATTTATTATTTCTTAAACACACAACATACATTGTAGAATAGATAAATGTTAAAATAAATCATTTGAAAAACAAATGAAAACATAGTTTGATCAAATAAAATAATATAATTTACCTACCTACCCAGTGATTTTTGCTGGGTAGGTAAAGGGAAACAATATTTTAATTTAGGCCCAAGATGAAGGTGCTAGAGTGTTAACAAGACATTTTTTCAATAAATCAAGGCCATAGTTCATGGCCATTTATTCGATATAACTGTTTTTCCAACTTGTCCAAACTTTCATCAATATGAACAATATGATCAACAAGTGGTAAAGACCAAATACAAACAGAATATGACATTTTTCAATAAATGAGCCATACCTCTGGGGTTACTAATGAATGAATGAATGAATGAATAATGTTTTATGGCACTTTGACACATAAATAGGTCATATTGTGCACAAAATCTGATGAAAGATGAAGAAATGAAGTAGTAATTAAAAATTAATGTAAATGTATAAAGATAAAACTATTTACAAATAAGGGATCTGGGGTTACTAATCTGATCTAACTATTTTTTGAACTTGTCCAAGCTTTTATCAATATCAACAATCAGGCATCAAACACAAAAAGAAGGTGCTAGTGTTCACAAGGCAGAAGATGGCATGTTACTAATCTGATCTAGCTGGTTTTCAAACTTGTCCAAGCTTCCGTTGACATCAACAATATGGCTGAGTTTGGTAAAGATCAGATGAAAAATGAACAAGCTAGAGTGGTAACAAGGCAAAAGTACAACTTGCCATCCCATAAGCTCTGCTTCTGCTGGCCTATGACCAGTAGCTTTAAATTTGCTGCCATTACTGTCCATTTAGAATCCTTGCTAATGTACCTAAAAAGGAAAGATGAGAAAAAAAAGAATATAACTTACCATTTTTGGTATACATGTATCGGTTGTCTTGGCTAAAGCTGATGCAGCTGACTCCCAGGTTAGGATTGGCCTTGTTCAGGTCGGGCCTCTGTGCAGGCATTTTTATCAGTCCTGACACCACCTCATCTACAATACATCGAGAAGTTGTCATGGCAGGAAAGGCCCTGGATGGGTCACTGAGGGATGGAGGAGGAAGCTGTCATGGAAGGGGAGGTCCCAGTCAGGTCACTCTGAGGGATGGAGGAGGAAGCTGTCATGGAAGGTCCGATGGAGGAGGAAGCTGTCATGGAAAGGGAGGTTCCAGTCGAGTCAATCTGAGGAAGCTGTCATGGAAGGGGAGGTCCCAGCCGGGTCATTCTGAGGGATGGAGGAGGAAGCTGTCATGGAAGAGGTCCCAGTCAGGTCATTCTGAGGGATGGAGGAGGAAGCTGTCATGGAAGGGGAGGTCCCAGCCGGGTCAATCTGAGGGATGGAGGAGGAAGCTGTCATGGAAGGGGAGGTCCCAGCCGGGTCGTTCTGAAGGATGGAGGAGGAAGCTGTCATGGAAGGGGAGGTCCCCGCCTTGTCGTTCTGAGGGATGGAGGAGGAAGCTGTCATGGAAGAGGTCCCAGCCAGGTCATTCTGAGGGATGGAGGAGGAAGCTGTCATGGAAGGGGAGGTCCCAGCCGGGTCATTCTGAGGGATGGAGGAGGAAGCTGTCATGGAAGGGGAGGTCCCCGCTTTGTCGTTCTGAGGGATGGAGGAGGAAGCTGTCATGGAAGAGGTCCCAGCCTTGTCGTTCTGAGGGATGGAGGAGGAAGCTGTCATGGAAGAGGTCCCAGCCAGGTCATTCTGAGGGATGGAGGAGGAAGCTGTCATGGAAGTCCCAGTTGTGTCACTCTAAGGGATGAAGGAGAAAGTTGTCATGGAAGCGAAGGTCCCAGCCAGGTCACTCTAAGAGCCTAGTGACCTCAAATGCAATTCCAAGCTTCCTTTCCATATAAGCTACCTACACACCAAGTTTCGTTCCAATGTCTCATTCCTAACTTAAATTACTGCCCGAAAACCATTTTTCTATTTTGTAACTGAACTTGACTCCAGTGACCTCAAATGCAATCCCAAGCTTCCATTCCATTTATGCTATCTATTCACCATGTTTCGTTCCAATATCTCATTCCTAACTTAAGTTATTTTCAGGAAAACAGTTTTCTATTTTTAGTAACAACAACCTTGCTCTTGACCCCAGTGAACACAAAATTAATGCAATCCCAAGCTTCCATTCGATATACAAAGTTTTGATCCAATATCTCATTTCTAACAAAAGTGATTGCCCGGAATCCGTTTTCCTATTTTCATTAACAGTGACCTTGACTTTCATCTCTGTGACCTCAAATGCATTCCAAAGCTGGGGGCATCCGGCCGAGTGGTTAGAGTCTCTGACTTGAAATCACTTGCCCTTCACAGCTGTAGGTTCGATCCCTCAGGGGCCTAGAAATCTTTATGTGAGGAAGCTATCCAGCTGGCTTGCGGAAGGTCGGTGGTTCTACCCAGGTGCCCGCCCGTGAACGAAAATTGCCTGGAGGGGCAACTTGGGTCTTCCTCCACCAGTAGAAGCTGGAAAGTCGCCATATGACCTTAGCTGTTGGTGCGACTATAAAATCCAATTCAATCAATCCAAAGCTTCCTTTCCACATAAGCTACCTACACAGCAAGTTTCGTTTTATTATCTCATTCCTAACTAAAGTTTTTGCCTTTAAACTAGATTTCTATTTTAGTAACATCTACCTTGACCCAGTGACCTCAAATGCAATCCCAAGTTTCCTTTTCATATATGCCATCTATCCACCAAGTTCTATTTCAATATCGCATTCCTAACTAAAGTTATTGCTTGGAAATCACTTTTCTGTTTTTAGTAACAGTGACCTTAACATTGACCCAGTGATCGTAAATGCAATTCCAGGCTTCCTTTCAGTATAAGCTACTTTAATACACACTTATTTTCTTTTCAATATCCCCCTCCTCAGAAAAATATTGCTAGGAAACCAAACCTTTTTTCCATTTTTAGTAAAGCATCCTTTACCTTGACCCCAAAAACCTCAAATGCAATTCCAAGCTTCCTTTTCATATACGCTACCTACACGGAACATTCTACTCTAATATCTTATCCCTAACTAAAGGTTTTGCTCAGAAACAATTTTACAGCACCCTTTACCTTGACCCCAATAACCTCACTTCCTTTCAGTATCAGCTACCTACCCAGCAAGTTTCATTTCATTATCTCGTTTCTGAAGAAGTTATTGCCCTGAAACCATTTTTCTATTTTTAGTGACAGTAACCAGGGAGTACGTTATAGGGAGGAGAAATGGGTTCATAAACGCTCTAGTTTATCGATTTATGTTGTCGCGCTAGAACGCCGCCATTTACTATTTTATCGATACAGGTAAATCGATCGTAAGTGCGTTACATTTGAAAAGCTAAAATTTCAGCCAACATCTCAAATTAGGCAGTTTTTACAGCCCCTTTTTACGGCTTTCTGTTATAATCAACATCACTAAATTACATTATTGGCAAAGATAAATATGTCTACTATTCACTTTTTGTTATTATTAATGCCTAATATAACCCATACTTCGTATCTCGTTTACAATAGCTTCACACCATTTTTAATTCTATAAAATTAAAAATTTAGCTGATATCTCAAAAGGTACATTTTCATCACCTCTTTTTAGGCTTTGTCTTATAATCACCAGCATGAAATTACCTTCTTTACAAAGATAAATATGTTTACTATTCACTTTTTGTTATTATTAATGCCTAAATAACCCGTAGTCTCGTATCTCGTTTGCAATAGCTATACACTGTCACGATTTTTTATTTGGCGCAGAGTGGCGCTATCTTTGTTACACGGAACCGTCTGGTAAAATGTGCTTTTAAACATGCAAACAAATACACGCTCTGTATCAGAGGACACAATGTAAATAAATAATACTTATGTTTACATTTAGCACCTTTATTGAGTTTGTAAGTGTAATAATTTATAAGAATTTGCTGTTTTTCACACACTCGCGAAACAACCGGAAATAGTCATTTTCACGGAGTAGTGAAACACATGCGCGACAACATAAATCGGCAAAACGAGCCCGTTTCTCCTCCCTTTAACGTACTCCCTGCAGTAACCTTCCCCAGTGATCTCAAGTTCAATCCCAAGTCTCAAGTCTCATTCCAAAATCTCATTCCTTACTAAATTATTGCCCATTTACCTATTTTGAGTAACAGTGACCTCTGTTACCTCATGTGCAATCCCAAGCTTCTCTTTCATATAAGCTACCTACCCAGAACATTTCGTTCCAGTATCTCATTTCTAACTAAATTATTGCCGGGACACTGTTTTTCTATCATTAGTACCAGCGACTTTGGCCGTAACCACAGTGACCTCAAATACAACCCACAGCTTACTTTCATAGCAAGTTTCATTTAAACATTTTTTTCCTAACAAAGTTATCAAAAGGAAAACATTTTTCTATTTTTTCAGTAACAGCGACCTTAACCTGGACCCCAGTGACCTCAAGTTCAATCCCAAGTCTCATTCCTTACCAAGTTATTGCCCAGAAATCCAGGGATCACGCGCTTAGGCGAAGTCACTTAAAACTTCTTAAACCTCACAGTATTCTAGCCCTCCTCCCAGCCCCACGGAATTGTGTGAAAAACTCCCGTAAAATTGTCATGTGACATACCTGGATTTGACCTGGATCAAAAGCCTGGGGGGAAAGTGGGTGAAACTGTTATTTGCAAACAGTTTATTGGCTTAATTGATCTTATCAAAGGATTAGCAACACACTTATGAAGTCTTTAATGATCATGTCTGTAATTAAGGTTTGATACGACTTGAAACAAATTGCCGGTGTCATTTATTTAGAAGTGGGAAATGAATGTTTGTTAAAGGTCACACAGTAATTATCGGATACTTTGTCGGCATGAATTTTGTGAGTATGTATGATTTAATTAAAACAATAAATTAATTTTTATAAAGATTTATTATTCAAAAGGTCCAGTTCAGTGATTGACGAAGGTTGCTTTAGTTCGATGTTTGTATGTTTGATTTCAGATTTTACTTTAAAAAAAATGGTTGATTGATGTTGGTTGCTTTTGTTCCAACCTCTAAACAATACAGCCATGACTTGTGAGGAAGTGTAAGGTTGTTTGCAACAGGTAGTGGTAGTTCAGGACAGTTACATGTAGTGGTAGTTCACTGTGTTAATGTTAGGGCTGTGAGTGTGTTCAAGAGATGACACTTATATTTATAGTGCTTGATGACCTTACATGTTTATCATTGGTTATTAAATAAAATATTGTTTAAAAACTGCTTTTATTCGTTCTTGTTATCTCCCCCGACATCAATGAAGAAACTTGTTTAAAAGTGTATTTTTAGGTATTCGTTGATAGAATTTGGGTAAAAAATACTGCTCTCCCTAAAAAAACTCCCAGATTTTTGCATGAATCTCCCTTAAAAAAATTACTGAACTCCCAGACTGAGGTCCTGAAAGTATCACATGTATGCGCCACAGGTATTCGGCAAGTAATTTTGTCACTACTACCCCACCCCACCCCACCCACCCCAAAAAAACACAATAAAACAACAATTTGTTGCAGAAAATTAAGTCGAAAAGGGGCCACAACTCCTGCATAAAATGAGCAACGTTGACCAAAATGGAACTTGCCCTGTATTTCATAATTACACAGCTACACACCAAATATAATTACAAAATGACACACCAAATATGAATTCAAAACATGGATCGTTTCAAAAGTGATTGAGTGGAAACCAATTTGTTGCAGAAAATTAAGTCGAAAAGGGGCCACAACTCCTGCATAAAATTAGCAACGATGACCAAAATCAAACTTGACCTGTATTTTATAATTACACAGCTACACACCAAGTATATATTACAAAAATGAATCCTTTCAAAAGTTATTGAGCGGAAACCAATTTGTTGCAGAAAATTAAGTCTAAAAGGGGCCACAACTCCTGCATAAAATGAGTAACGTTGACCGAAATCTAACTTGACCTGTATTTTATAATTACACAGCTACACACCAAGTATTAATTACAAACATGGACCCTTTCAAAAGTAACTGAGCGGAAACCAATTCGGACGGAAGGGATGGAAGACATAAATTTCGTACTAAAAACTACTGCACAAGGGTGGGGTTATGATTAGATGAGATGCTTTGTAACCGATTTCTCCTGCGATAAATAAATTTAAAAGGCGGTGTATATTTATATAATTGACATTGGCACACAGGGGTCAAGCCAGACTCCAAAAATAGGGAGAAGTCACTTCTCCCTCCAGTCAAAACAGGGAGAAGTTTTTCAAAATAGGGAGACTTGAGATCGATCGACATGAGACGGACGATTAAATATCGACTAAATAATGCATAATACTAATAAAGCATGTATTATTATTATCATTTTGTTATTATTATTATTATTTTCCCACGGCCTTACAAACTTCAAAGTGAACAGTGCCAAAAATCCTATCTGTCTTGAACACCCCCCACCCCCCCACACACACGCCCCCACCCCCACCCCCCACCTTCGTTTCATTTTTATTGAAAAATACTAATTATTCGATAATTACCCCAAACTTAGTTTTCATTCATGCACGCATTGAGTAACATACGTTATTGATATCTATGTCTAATGTAGAATACAATACATTTCCACTGATTTCTCTCGTCAATAAAACAATCACAAACAAACTCTCTTTATACCAAACACATTTCTTTATTTCATAATTAGTCTCAATAAAACACACAATCAACGTGTTGCTTATTAAAGATTCTTTACAATTAACTTTGCCGATGTCAATCATATAATTTATATACACCGTCTTTTAAATTTATTTATCATGGGCGATTTTTCAAGGTATCTTGTTGTCAATCATAATCATAACCCTGCCCTTGCGCAGTGTTTTGTAGTACGATTTTTAATTATTCATCAAACGAAAAAATACGACAGCTTTGATTGGTTTACTTAAATAGAATGCGCACATGATTCCCCACATGATCTAATCACGTGATCGCCTAACGAGCAAACATGGCGGTTGATATTCTCATCTCGCCTAAGGCAAGCCGATAAAGATCGATAATTAGGCTATTGCCCTGATTAGATAAGAGTCGCGTTGTTATTTAATGGTAATGGGATTAAATAAGGTAAGTGTGATACAAGCGCTGATTGTGTATTTTAGAGGCTTTTGTTTATTATGGGGTTAATCACATTTTGAAATTGCCGAAATTGATCCGAATTTGCCGAAAATGACGGCGACTCAAATTTCGCCCCACATGAATAAACAAGAGGTCAATGACCTTGAAGCTCTACTGATTGATTTTGATTTCAGGAAGTAGTCGCTACAGACTTGTTTTTTGAAAATCTATTTTTAACCGTGGCGGCCATCTTGAATTTCCGGCCGACCTGAAATTTTGCTAAGATCAATAAGACATTAAGAGCAACATTCCTGTGAAGTTTCATGAAAATCCGTCAAGTAGTTTCAAAGAAGTAGTCGCTACAAGTTTTCATTATATAACTCTATGTAAACAAAGCAGCCATGTTTAAGGTCAAATCAAAACGATTTTCGACAAGGACCAACATCATGTCATACTGATCATTTTAGAAAAAGTCCCATATCAATATCTCTTATTGTTTTGAAGAAGTAGTCGCTACAAACTTATTTATTTTAAATCTATTTTTAGCTGTGGTGGCCATCTTGAATTTCCGGCCGACCTGAAATTTTTCTAGGATCAACTAGACATCAAGAGTAACATTCCTGTGAAGTTTCATGAACATCCGTCAAGTAGTTTCAGAGGAGTAGTCGCTACAAGTTTTTACTATATAACTCTATGTAACCAAAGATGGCCACTGGCAGCCATGTTTAACGTCGAATCAAAATATTTTTCCACAAGGATCTACATCATGTCATGCTGATCATTTTAGAAAAAGTCCCATATCAATATCACTTATAGTTTTCAAGAAGTAGTCGCTACAAACTTATTTTTTAAAAATCTATTTTTAGCTGTGACGGCCATCTTGAATTTCCGGCCGACCTGAAATTTTGATAGGATCAATGAGACATCAAGAGCAACATTCCTGTAAAGTTTCATGACAATCCGCCAAGTAGTTTCAGAGGAGTAGTCGCTACAAGTTTTTACTATATAACTCTATGTAAACAAAGATGGCCGCTGGCAGCCATGTTTAATGTTGAATCAAAACGATTTTTTTTTACTAGGATCAACATCATGTAATGCTGATCATTTTAGAAAAAGTCCCATATCAATATCACTTATAGTTTTCAAGAAGTAGTCGCTACAAACTTATTTTTTAAAAATCTATTTTTAGCTGTGACGGCCATCTTGAATTTCCGGCCGACCTGAAATTTTTCTAGGATCAATTAGACATCAAGAGCAACATTCCTGTAAAGTTTCATGACAATCCGCCAAGTAGTTTCAGAGGAGAAGTCGCTACAAGTTTTTACTATATAACTCTATGTAAACAAAGATGGCCGCTGGCAGCCATGTTTAACGTTGAATCAAAACGATTTTTGACTAGGATCAACATCATGTCTTGCTGATCATTTTTAGCTTTGGCGGCCATCTTGGATTTCACATCAACATGAATTTTTGCTATGATCAACTAGACTTTATGAGCAACATTTCTGTAAAGTTTCATGAATATCCATCCAGTAGTTTCAGCTGTGAAGTCGCTACAAATAAAAGTTTACGGACAGACGGACGGACGGAAGACGGACGCCGCACCACGGCATAAGCTCCGCTGATCTCTGATCAGTTGAGCTAAAAAGCGAAGTCGGCCAAACTACAGCGAAGTTTTTAGCGACTTCGCCTAATCGCGTGACCCCTGGCCGCACAGTTGTAAAGAATCTTTGCGGCGGTCGTCAATAAGCAAGACTGCGAACTTCTATTGTGTGTTTTATTGACGGTTAATTATGAAATAAAGAAATGCGTTTGGTATAAAGCGAGTTTGTTTGTGATTGTTTTATAGACGAGAGAAATCAACGGAAATGTATTAAATCCTACGATTAGTCATAGACATATGTCTATGGATTAGGTAATGATTTTGTGTTTTGTTACTCAGTGCGGTTATGAATGACAAATAAGTTTGTGGTAATTATCGAATAATTAGTGTTTTTCAATAACAAGAGCTGTCGGAGAACAGCGCAGCTCGACTATTCGATTTTGTCAGAGAATAAAAAATTGTATAGCCAATATATATACCATCAGAAAACAAGGCTAAAACAATGTTGTTGTGGTGCGGGTATAGAAACTCGGGGCCGATATAAAATTATTGTTAGAATCTCATACAAATTACAGTAAAATTTGGGGCAGGCCCCCAAACCAAAATGCAGGCTTGCAGCAAGCTTGCCTCAAGCTTGCGGTAAGCTCGCATTAAGCTAACAGTGTACATGTAAGCTTGCTGCAAGCTTGGCGCGAGCTTGCGCAAGCTTGTGGATTAGTCTGCAAGCTTCTCATTCATTTTATGCAAGCTTGCGATCTAGCTCGCATTGAGCGCAAGCTTGCGGTTGAGGACTTAGAGAAATTTTGTCAAACCCCTGCAGAAATAAATTCAAGCATTTTTTCATTCTAAAGAATTCTTTAAAATTACAAGGAAGTTCGATGTTTTCTCTCTTGGAAAGACATTGGATTTCCTTGGAATGAAAACTCCTAGAAATTCCATGGAATTCTCAAGATTGTTTCTTTGAGAAAGTTTGGAAAACATTGGATTTTTAATCCATCAAAATCCAATGTTTTTCCCTGTGCATAAACATTGGATTTCTTTGGACTTCTACTCTCTGTCCATCAGCATATACTTCAGAAAAGCTTGGAAAAGCTTGGACTTGAATTCTTGACCAGAAAAAAAGTCCTATCTTTTCCAATATTTTCACAATTGGAAAAATATTGGTATACTTTGGACTTATTTACTACTACTGCTGCTGTTACTACTACATGCACTACTTCTACTACTACTGCTGTTACTACTACTGCTGATGTTACTACTACTACTAATACTGCTGCTGTTACTACTACTACTACTACTGCTGCTGTTACTACTACTACTATACTGCTCTACTACTACTACTTCTAATATTACTGCTGTTGTTGCTGCTGCTACTGCTGTTACTACTACATGCACTACTTCTACTACTACTGCTGTTACTACTACTACTACTGCTGCTGTTACTACTTCTACTACTACTACTGCTGTTACTACTTCTACTATGTACATGTATCAGATAAGGATCATTCCAAAATACTGAAAAACAGAAAGGTCTTAATGCAGCCCTTTGTACTGGCAAGTCAGGATAAATTCCCAAGAGAATCATTGCCAGATGTGAGGTGATTAAGAGGATTATGTCCATCTATTGGCCATACATTAGTGGTACATTTACATAATATACTCTGAATTAACCTCTGTGTTACCCCTGATTTACTGAGAGTTGATTGGTTTAACAAAATACTGGTTGGTCAATTTGAAAATTTCTAACATGTTGGGAGCATGTTGGGAAACCTGTTTTTGTTGATTTAATAAAGTACTACACTGTGAAATCATTTTTATTGAAACGCTTGGTTCTGCTGGATACAAGTGTGGCTAGTCTCATATTTATATTTTACTGGAGGATTAAGATAGAAGCAGAATGAAATCTGATGTTTACAGGTATGTACTAATCTACTTCAAATCATCAATATGGCATACAATTAATGTTCAGCAAAGATTGTGAAATGTATCAGATTGCCAGCGAATTAATTTTATATTCATTAGAATGCTTGGACTAATTGTTTATTATATTTTAGACATTTTGACTGTTTTTAAAGCTGCTTAGGCAGATGTCATTATCTTCCTATAATCATGTTATCCAAACCTCTTTAAAACAGATGATATAAACAACTCTTAAACATGACTTGTATATGTTTGCACATGACAGTGATTTAAAAAATAATGTTTAAATTAATTTTGTTAAAACAGACACTAATAAACTCTGGTTAAAACTACTATTTTAGAACTGAAAGAGACTGCTTTCGTTAGGGGCCATGACATGCTGGTACCAGACAAACCAGGAGATGAGGTCTTGGATGAAACAGGTTCCATATTTGGCATGCAAAAGTAAGTTTCCCATGTATCTTTGTTTAGACTATAATAGTATATACATTTAGGAAATGCAGTACACACGCTACTAGTCTTATCTGATGATTCTGCTCTCGTACTTAAGAAATATATTGAAAAAGTAGATTGGGTACATTACATTTAGGATAGAATTGCAGCACTTCGCTAATTGTCATATTTTATCCACCATTAAATTCTAGATCTGCCTTTTATTCTTAGTTAAATTTAGTATATGGTAAATAGGAATAGGCAAATGATGATCTCTGTATTTTCTTTCAGAATATGTCAGACCTTAGCATGGACCAAGAAACACAGGATGAACACATTACGGGGAAAGATTTATGATTCTTTCATATGGTTATATACCCTATAAGTACATTATTTTGTAGTGTTTGTTATATTTGTTTTTCATTTTAATGGTTTTAAATGAGATATATGTTTCACATAATATTTCAGTTCTTATTCTAATTCAAATTGTCACCAAAAAAAAATCTTAAATCGATCATATCAATGTTAATGGGCAGATGTTCAAATGATGCAAATTCAACCTGAAAGAACATTCCGATTAATTTTAAATATCTTTTTTTTTCTAAAAGATTAACTTAGTTTAAACACAAAATATCAAGAAAACTTGTATAACCATGTGTCAAATATGTTGCTGTGAATTTATTTTATTAAAAAATAAATAAAAAATATGAATATTTTATCCTTTTCACCAGCAATGCAAGTCCAAAGAAATCTTATATTGTTTCTGCTTTATGTTTTTGTAGTGAACTTAGAATTCCTAGGAAATCCTAACAATATCCAATATTTTTCTGTTTTGAAATTCCTATGAATTCCAGTGTTTTTCTGTTTAGATTCTAATTAGAGCGCAAGCTTATTTGGTTAGCTCAAGCAGGCTAATTTGGTAAGCTTGCGCGAGCTTGTTTTGCAAGCTTATTCGGTTAGCTCGCGCAAGGTAATTACAGCGCAAGCTTATTTGGTTAGCTTGCGCAGGCTTGTTTTGCAAGCTTATTCGGTTAGCTCGCGCAAGCTGATTACAGCGCAAGCTTATTTGGTTAGCTTGTTTTGCAAGCTTGCGCAAGCTCAAACTTGCATTTGTCTGCATTTAGCTAGTTTTTATTTGGCAAGCTTGCGCAAGCTCGCCGCGATGTTCCAAATACGCGCTTACCGTAAGCTTGCGATTTATGCTTGTTGCAAGCTTGCAGATGGAGCTTGCGATTTTGGTTTGGGGGGTGTGACTTTTTTTTTTTTATCAGTTTTAATCCAAAATTGCTGTCATTGTAAAGAAATTTTGGTCGAAGGCAACTCCTCATTTCATTTTTTTTTATTGATTTCATCTGTGTATCTGAATTAAATCTAAATTGTTTTATATGTAAATGATTGCGTTCAAATTAAAATTTTAATATCCAAATAATGAAAGATAAAATGAAAACCAATTCCCCCACCCACTGTCCTCCATGTGAGGGGAGCCCATAAACCAATGGTGGGGCAGGGCGTAGACACATCGTTGATATAGGTGTAGAATTGATAAAACAAAACACAAAAACAAATTCGGGTGGTGGTGATGATGGGGTAGTGGGATGGGTAGAGGGTGGGGTGTGTTGGGGTAACATAGCTATATGTGTAAAAATTATGAAAACAACACAGAAATACGGTCAAACCTGGTCATCCGACCACCTGGTTTAAGTGCCCACCAGCCATAAGAGACCACTTTGACCCCTCCCCCCCCCCCCCACCCCCCCGGCCTCAAGTCTCCCTGTTTTGAAAAACTTCTCCCTGTTTTGACTGGAGGGAGAAGTCGCTTCTCCCTGTTTTTGGAATCTGGCTTGACCCCTTGTAATATTCTTCTATATTTTTAGTAACAGCGACATTGACCTCAGTGACCTTAAAATAATGCAATTCCAAGCTTCATGTCCAGATATAAGCTACCTACACATTAAGTTTCGTTCCAATATCTCAGTTATTGTCCAGACAGACGTCCGCAAGACGACAATAACCACGTTTCACACTTTTGAGGAAGGAATGTTCATAATATGGTATCCTGATACAACAAACCATAGCAACTGTTACAGCGCTAAGCATGATCTGTCAATATGCTATCAACATGCTCTGAATTAATTTATAAATCGAGTCCCTGGCGGTTGGAATCTTACTGAACTGTTCTATTTAAATGGCGACAATCCATCATGTTTTATGTTTCTCACCGATTTACCCACTAAGTGGAATGTGGTATCTAAATGGATATGTGGTGTATTCTCATAAAGCAACCTCCAGACATCAACAATCCCCAGACACTATATTAAGGGAAAGATCTTAACACTCTATCAATTAGGCTTTTGAAACAATAACACAGATTCTGGAGTTGTATGTCAACATCAGGGAACATATCTTGTTTGAAAAAAATAATTGTTGACAGTTACTAATTAAGAATCCAGACAACATAGACATTAGTTTGGAGTAGATGTCTTCTAATTCTTCTTCAGATGTTCAACTTAATATCAAATAGATTTTGTGTCACTTAAATTGAAAAGTATTTGACCTATGTTCAGGAAACTTCACACACATCTTCATCTCACCTCAAGGAAGGCTGTTGCACATGTTCAATAACTTTGATTTTCATTTTGGCAGAGTTATGCCCCCTTTTTATAAAACTTTAACCCGACAACCTAAATTTTGAAAATAAGCACACAGCAGGCAACACAAGTGTCAAATGAAGCAGTATAGGATGAGTGTAGTAATCAGATGAAAGCTTAAAAGGTGGTGAAAAAATCTTTCCTCAAACGTGACTCGAACCCAGAGTCTCTGGTTTACTGTACCAGTGCTCTACCAACTGAGATATCAAGGACATACGGTTAGGAATCGATTATTCACCATTTACTTACATACACCCCTACCAGATTGAAATTCGTCCCTGAAATGTTGATGCTGGCACTGCTAGTACAATAGTTACTCATTATTCTTAAAAGTCAAATAATTCAGTTTCTCATGCCGACATGTGTAAACTGAATGTAAAAGGTATTTATTTCAATGCATCCTCTCCCCAACCCTTCCATTATTGTCATACATATAGATGTAATTTATTTTTTCTCCAAAATAAAAATATATATGGTATATTTGGTCTAGTATATACCAGTCATTGGAAACCGCTGAACCAAAAACAACAAGATAAGGTTGCAGTCTCAGTTCATAGATTCTGTTAGTAGTTATCATGGTTATATACCAGTTGGCAATTGAAGCTATGGATTGAAGCGCTACAAAGCGATCTTGAAAAATTTATCATGCAATAGAATTGGCACCTTGATATATTAACGAAGCATCATTTTCACTTTTAAACTGCATATGTATTATTAAACAAGAGCGCCGCCAAACGGGGCATTATAAGGTTATTCCTTTCAATAAGGGCAACGCACTTGCAAAGTTTCCTGAGTGAATGTTATGAAGCTATTCAGCAAAATGTGAATTTATATACAAGACCATGGTGACCTTGACCTTTGACCTAAAACAATAGGGTTCCTCCTCTCACCTAGGGCAATGTATGTATGACTGTCATGAGTGTGGGTGTTATGGTTTCAAGTTATCTTTCAGAAAGTGTATTTCCAAATAAGGCCATGGTGACCTGTGACAGGCCATGGTGACCTGTGACCACCCCCACCCACTCCACCACCCCCAAAACAGGGTTCATCCTTTCACCTAGGGCAATGTACCTATGATGTTTCATGAGCATCGGGGTTTTGAAGTTATGGTCTGGAATGCATATTTCCATATACGGTAAATGGTGACCCTGACTTTTGACCTATTGACCCAAAAACAATAGGGTTCCTGTTGCCACCTAGGGCAATGTACCTATGACGTTTCGTGAGTGTAGGTGTTATGGTTTCTTCCGGAATGCGTATTTCCATATAAGATCATGGTGACCTTTGACCTTGTGACCCCAAAAACAATAGGTTTGCTCCTCCTACCATTGGCAATGTACCTTTGAAGTTTCATGAGTGTAGGTGTTATGGTATTGAAGTTATTGTCCAGAATGCATATTTCCATATAAGGTCATGGTGACCTTGCCCTTTGATATACTAACCCCAGAAAACAGCGGGGTTCCTCCTCTGACACAGGTCAATGCACATAAAGTATCATGAGTGTAGGTGTTATGGTTTCGAAGTTATCGTACGGAATGCATATTTCCATATACCGTCATGGTGATGGTGCACTCTGACCTACTGACCCCAAAAGAAATAGTGTTTCTCCTTCTACTAAGGGCAATGTACCATTGCAGTTTCATGAGTGTAGGTGTTATGGTTTCGAAGTTATTGTCCAGAATGCATATTTCCATATAAGGTTATGGCGACATTTGACCTTTGACGTACTGACCCCAAAAACAATAAGGTTCCTCCTCTCATCTAGGGCAATGTATCTATGAAGTTTCATGAGTGTAGGTGTTATGGTTTCGCAGTTATCGTCTGGAATGCATATTTCCATTTAAGGTCAGTGACCTTGACCTTTTACCTACTGACCCACAAACAATAGGTATCCTCCTCTCACCTAGGGAAATGTACCTACGAAGTTTCATGAGTGTAGGTGTTATGGTTTCGAAGTTATCGTCCGAAATGCATATTTTCATATAAGTTCATGGTGACCTTGAACTTTGACCTACTGTCCCCAAAAGCAAAAGGCTTCCTCCTCCTACTGAGGACAATGTATCTTGCAGTTTCATGAGTGTAAGTGTCATGGTTTCGAAGTTATCATCCGGAATGCATATTTCCATGTAAGGTCATGGTGACCTTGATATTTGACCTATTGACAAAAGATTTCTCCTCTCACCTAGGGCGATGTACCCATGAAGTTTCATGAGTGTAGGTGTTACGATTTCGAAGACCCCGAAATTTATATTTCCATATATGGTGACCTTAACAAAGGGATCCTCCTCTCACTTAGGGCAATGTACCTATGAAACTTCATGATGGCGGGTCTCATACTTTTGCAGTTATCGTGCAGAATGCAAATTGTTTACGGATGGACAACCCATACCATAATACGTCCCGCTCAGGCGTATAATAAAGGAAATAAAATTTTCTTCATTATTCTATCATAGGTTTAAATAATTTACTGGTGCACACTACTCAAAAATTAGTAATATTACTTTGAACTATTCGAACAATTATTAATTGGTAATTATATGTAAGTGATGTAGAAAAACTTGAGGGACGCCACGAGTTTTAAAAAATATCAAGATTGCTGTGTGTCCCTTTGACTTACATTTGCTGTTGCCTGTAAACAGAGTACCAACGGCTGCATCTATGTCGTATAGAGTCTCTTGTTTTCTTGTAACTACTTCCCGGTAAATCACCTGAAATGTCACTCAATAAGTATTGTAAATGTGAGAATACTAGTCACACACACTCTTATCTTAGTCAGTATATACTGAACCAAAGTTATAACACAACATGGATATTTTCCATATTGTATTCAATATGTTTATTTTTTTAAAAATATTACTACAATGTTTGGAATGAAAGAATAAAATTACACTACCCAGTTTATCAAAACTCTATCCAGGTCTAGCTGGTTAAAGCAGTTTATATCATGTCTATAGTTTGGATTCTCAAAATATATAATTTAAACATATACCTCATTGTCAGTAGGTTGATAAACAGTGTACATATTTTGTAAAAATTGGCTGTTGATGACGGGAGAGCAACTTTAACAAGCAAAGTTGAGGACTCGTGAATAAATAAAAAATAAAAAATAAACAAGAGAGCCAAAACAATATATAAATGAGCCGCAACACACGAAAACGTCCCTTCGGAAGTTCAGACAACAATGTCATAAAGTAACAATTTATGACGTTGACAGGTAATCAATTACTAATCAAATTTATCATCACTTCCGTGTTTTACCTAATTATTATATAATAGAGAATATGTTTTCTTAATATAAATATTTGATGCTATAGAAAATGGTAATTGTTTATGTTTTTTGCTGTTATTTAATCAACGACGTCGTCCAAGACGCCAACGTCAAAATTAATGGTGAGAGTATATCTTTAATTTTCAAATTGAGATAAAATCATTTTTAATTAAGATATCAACATAAAATAAAAAGAGAGTTTTAAAGAGAAAATCACCGTGTTTCATAAACATCAAAAAACATAAATTTCAAAATCTTGTCTGAAGGGTCATTTTCGCATGTTTCGGTTCATATGAGGGCCAAATACCCTCCTTTTCATACTTGCCTTTGAAAAGCATTCATCTTCATCCATGTGAAGTTTGGTCAAAATTGGCCAAGAGGTTTGTTTCTGAGGAGGTCATTTGAAGCAAATGTTAATGATGGACGACGACGGACGCAGAGTGATCCCAATTGATCACCTTGATCCTTCAGCTCAGGTGAAATAAAACAAGAGGGCCATGATGGCCCTAAAGCGATCACCTGAGTACTGGCACATTATCGAACTTCTTCGAAATCTTATGGTCATATACAATCTGTGCAAGTTTGGTTAAGATTGTTCAAGAAATGTGGGCTCTGTTGTCAAATACAAAATGAAGGTGCTAGAGAGTAACACCTAGGGCAGAGCCAAATGTGACCCCAGGGCTACATGTAATATATGAGAGCTGTGTGCTTTGTGGTTTTAGAGAAGAAGATTTTTTAAGTTTTTCCCTATACAAGTCTATGTAAACGTCTATGTAAAACGTGACCCCTGGGGCGGGGCCAAATGTGAACCCAGGGTCACCATTTGAACAAACTTGGTAAAGGACCATAAGAGTATAGTAAATACAAAATATTAAACCTATGACTCTTGTAGTTCCAGAGAAGAAGACTTTAATGTAAAACTGTGACCCACGGAGTGGGGTAAAATTTTACCCCAGGGTCACTTGAACAAATTTGATAGAGGACCATAAGCTTATAGCAAATGCAAAATATTAAACCTCTGGCTCTTGCAGTTCCAGAGAAGAAGATTTTTTCAGTTTTTCCCTATACAAGCCTATGTAAAACTGTGACCCCCGGGGCGGGGCCAAATGTGACCCCTGGGTCACCATTTGAATCAAATTGGTAGAGGACCATGAGCTTATAGCAAATGCAAAATATTAAACCTCTGGCTCTTGCAGTTTCAGAGAAGAAGATTTTTTAAGTTTTTCCCTATACATGTCTATGTAAAACATGTGACTCTTGGGGCGGGGCCAAATGTGACCCAAGGGTCACCATTTGAACAAACTTGGTAAAGGACCGTAAGCTATAGTAAATGCAAAATATCAAACCTCTGGCTCTTGTAGTTTCCGAGAAGTTTTTTAAAAAAAATTCTATATAAGTCTGTAAAACTGTGACCCCCGGGGCGGGGACAAATTTGACCCCAGGGTCACCATTTGAACAAACTAAGTAGAGGACCATAAGCTGATGCTACACGTAATACATGAGAGCTTCGTGCCATGTGGTTCCAGAGAAGATTTTTTTCAGTTTTTCCCTATACAAGCCTATGTAAAACTGTGACCCCCGGGGGCAGGGCCAAATGTGACCCCTGGGTCACCATTTGAACAAACTTGGTAGAGGACCATAAGCTTATAGCAAATGCAAAATATTAAACCTCTGGCTCTTAGAGTTTCAGAGAAGAAGATTTTTTAAGTTTTTCCCTATACATGTCTATGTAAAACATGTGACCCTTGGGGCGGGGCCAAATGTGACCCGTGGGTCACCATTTGAACAAAATTGGTAAAGGACCATAAGCTTATAGTAAATGCAAAATATCAAACCTCTGGCTCTTGTAGTTTCCGAGAAGATTTTTTTTTCTCCCCCTATATAAGTCTATGTAAAACTGTGACCCCTGGGGCGGGGACAAATTTGACCCCAGGGTCACCATTTGAACAAACTTAGTAAAGGACCATAAGCTGATGCTACATGTAATACATGAGACCTCTGTGCCTTGTGGTTTCAGAGAAGAAGATTTTTTAAAGTTTTTTCCTATATGACTATATGAAAAACAGGCAAAATCTCAATATACAAACTTTGGACCCCCGGAGCATGGCCATTTTTTACCCCAGGGACATCATTTGAACAAACTTGATAGTCTAGGCATTGGCGATCATTTTAAAAGAAAAACTGTTGAAATCTGTCCAGCGGTTCTTGAGAAGAAGATTTTTTAAGGTTTCGACCATATATGGTAATGGCGGCCATCTTGGATGTCGCGCTGACCTAATTTTAACAAATCTAAAAAGCATTCTTCTAAGGATCATCCACATGAAGTTTGGTCAAAATTGGCCATGCGGTTTCTGAGGAGAAGTCGTTTGAAGCAAAAGTTAACGACGACGACAACGACGGACGGACGACGACGGACGGACGACGGACGACGGACGAAGAGTGATCCCAATAGCTCACCTTTGCCTTCGGCTCAGGTGAGCTAAAAAGAAGGTATTGTGGGTGCGAAAGATGCCCTATACCAGTATCTACAAAGAAGGGGAAAAAGACTCAGTATGTAATTCCCCTTTCACCAACATTTTGCATAAGTTCTAGAGTAATAGAGAAAAGGACTAAAACTCTCACCACACAATCACCATCTACGATGTCCTGATGGTCAAATGTTGTAGAAGGGTTCCACGTCACATGGTTCAACAGTCGAACCTGAAACACAGAAATGTTATCACATAATACTCTAGCTGTAGTACAAGTACATCCATGATGGTCGACTGTTTGCTCCCTACTTCCCTCATGATACAACTACTATTTGTACCATAGCTTTAATGATTTCCCTTTGTTCTTGCTTATGATATAATGTTCATAAACCTGAAGGTCTGAGCCTAAACCGTGCTATAACTGCCGGTATATTTCAGCCATGCTATAAATGACAGATTCGGCAGTTATACCATGGTCTATTCAATTTTACGCACGCGCAGTTGTAATTTACAACACAGCTGTCAATCAAAACAACTACACCATTACCAAAACAGCACTCCTTGACAATGCATTTGCCCAATAATATACAAAGGCGATTGGCTACAATAATCAAAACATGGGTCAAGCTCATGTCGCGTGATAATGCTATTTCTTGATTGGATCGAGCTGTTATTTTTACTGAACACTGCTAATCCCTAAAACTTTTTGCACATGCGTAGATGGATAATGGCTCTGGTACAAAATATTTACAGCATATTTTTCTCGTATACTCGAAAAATCATGCTATAAATATAACATCAGTTACATTTTGGGATTCCAGTCTGTATAGTTTAATCCAAACTAAATGACATAAAGAGTTTATAGTTGTATAAGGCCAAAAAACAAATACCCGTGTTTCCTATGGCCCGACTAACCCTATTTTTAAAGAGGCTCTACCTATATCTTTTTGTCCACCAATTGATATAAACTTTACTTAATTATAAAGAGGACTGTGAAAAAGGTAAATGGTAATAATTTCACCCAATGTAATATGCGTTTTGCTGGGGAAAAACAGGACTGAAAAGATCGGATTTTTGAAATTGTATTAGTAATTGTTTTAGACAAGCCGATTGCAGAGATTTTCCGATCTTATTCGTTTACAATCGGAACTACCTCGTCTGATTAGCGAAGAGTTCCGATCAATTCGTTTGCTATCGGAACTGTGCCGAATAGTTTGTAATCGCATTGCGCATGTCCGAGAAAATCGTAAAAACTCGTAGTTCTCCGGCAGGAATAATTTTATTCAAGATATTGTTTTGATCATAATTAATAATTTACAGAACTGGAATACGAACCATGTTTCTTCTTAGAATACTCATAAAATAGCTTTGTATACATATAAATGCAGTAATATTGAGTATTTAATATTTTACATTAAAAATCGCGTAGATACACGTAGTGCCTCTTTAAGGGGCCGACCCTAAAACTTTTTATAAAAAACAAACAAAAAAAACAAAAAAAAATTGTTCTGAACAATGATTTATCACAATATATCGAGGTAAACTGACATCCTGACATCAAAAGAGAAACTTTCAGTTGTATCATTAACTTCTTTGGAGTTTATGAGATAAATACATGTAGAATCTCACAATATCTTGCTCCAAAAAAAAGCAAAAAAAAAACAACATCCCTACCTACCTACCCTATTTTTTTAGAGCATGAAATAGGAAACACACTTTTTTTGGCCTAATAATAAAACAAGAAACACGGAAATTCCATAAAAAGTTGAAAACCAGATCTTCAATAAATGTTCTACTAATTGTGACCTTGAACTGCACTCGACCAACCTTCTTCACCAAAATCTGACGCCACTGGTGATACACCAAGTCTTTAAAACAAATGTCTTGAGATGAGTTTAAATACCTTGTCAACATTTCTGTAAAATAAAACAACGCCACCCAGGGCTTTCAATATGTTGCAATTAATTAATTAATAATAATTGATGTGTATAGTTGCAAATATATAAACTTCATTGTTTCAATAGAAACACCTGAAACACCCTGTCCATGCTGCGCACCTATCCTTATTCCTTATGTTCGACTAAAACCAGTGATTCCACTGTACAGTGTGTACGTGCTGTGGTGTAAGTGGTGGTGGTGGTTGTGGTGGTGGGATGCGGTCTTGAACCCTTTACCGAGGTTTGACACAAAGCATCATGGTTGTGACTAACAGCATGTCGCTTACTCCGACTTCTTATAATACACGATAATACCCACTCTCTTAGATTAGCTCTTAATTACGCAAGTAATAAATGAAAGAACCATTAAACAACCTAAATGTAAGGGAAATAACTGATATAGATTTACATCCTTTGGTTACTAATGAGTTATCTGTCTTGCTTTAAACTCCTTCCATGTAGGCACAGGTCTAGTCATAAAAAGAGAAAAAATGGATACTATTAAATGTATGAAAATGTATACTTGCTATCAAACGCTCACATCATTAGAGTAATGAAACTAACACCATTTTTGTAATGCTTTTAAGAATAATATATGTCCTTTTGATACAGCACACATGAAACCGAGATGCAACTTCCTTTATTTAGATAATGGTTGTCACATTTTGATTGATTTAACATTTTTCACTAAAATTTGAAGTATATTGCAATATATAGCAAAATACTGTATCCCTGGAAACATACATTACTAAATACAATCTTAAATTATTTATACCTTTCAAAATCATCTAATGATAGGCCCAGTGGGTTTCAATTGATCCTCAACAGGTACTTCCCAAAATCTCATCTCAAATCATGTTTTGAAGCCAACAAAATAATATCTTGCCACACACCATGTCTCAGAAACATGTGTACATTCCTTAATAAGTCTCAAAAAGAAGTTCAACATTTCTGTATAATACAGGGCTTTTAATAAGTTTTTTTTTGAGCAGGTCATAGGCCAAGGAGTCTTAAAATGGTTAGGGTATGGGGCAGTGGTGGAGTATAGGGGATGGGGTCGAGGTATAGGGGACGGGATTGAGGTATAGGGGATGGGGTGGAGGTCTGATTTTAATTATCAATAACCTCTGTTGGTGAATTAATTGCATAGCTGAAAATGTAAGACACAAAATTCTCCAAGTTAACAGAATGTTCTCTACTAGACAACTGAGACCCCCGATATTCAACTTCTTAATTTCTTTTTTTAAAAATTTCAAAATAACGGTATGTTATACTGACAAAAAAAAACAATTATGTTGAGATCGTTAGATAAATGACACAATGTGGTGGTACGTAGATGTATATTACGTTACACGACGCACATTTTCACATTTTATTGCCGTTATTTTAAAATGTTCAAAAGACAGCTAGAATACACAAAACCGTTTCAAGTAACAAAGTAAACAGCTTTATCATTCTTTGGGCATAAATTAAACAAAGTCACCAAAATGGTCTTATACAATGTTATCAATTGTGCACGCTTTAACAGTTTTCTATGAAAAGATAAGATACAAAACAAACAATCCCAAATTTCTAATTATACTTAAGTGTGTCCATTCTTCAGAACAAATGAGCCATACTTGGGAAAATAAACAAAAATATACATCTTTGATTGGCCAAGGTATTTGTTCACCCTGGGATATACATTTTGTTGTTGAAAGGCCTTTGTCGACTGTTTAAATGTGAAATTGATGCCACCATTAACAAAACCCAAATAAAAGACAAAATATTTTCTTAAGAAATTGCGAACAATTGTCTGAATAATTATACACCCCGAGACACCACAGTTGTTGACTTTATTGGGATAAATTTTAACTTTTTTTAACGGAATTTACCTTTAGGTTACCTCTAGATAGCTTTTTTTTTTGAGAAAAACATACCTTTTTTGTAAATGGTTATTTAAGTAAATGTAATACTTAATTGCCTTTTACTACCAGATTACGTCCAGCTGTGTTTTCTCCACCCAAAACAATTTGCTTTGCAAACCATTTACAGTATAGAGGAGCAGCTTACTGCGTATCAATGAGAGTATAGAGGAGCAGCTTACTGCGTATCAATGAGAGTATAGAGGAGGAGCTTACTGAGTATCAATGAGAGTATAGAGGAGGAGCTTACTGAGTATCAATGAGAGTATAGAGGAGGAGCTTACTGAGTATCAATGAGAGTATAGAGGAGGAGCTTACTGAGTATCAATGAGAGTATAGAGGAGCAGCTTACTGCGTATCAATGAGAGTATAGAGGAGGAGCTTACTGAGTATCAATGAGAGTATAGAGGAGCTTACTAACTGAGTATCAATGGGAGTATAGAGGAGGAGCTTACTGAGTATCAATGAGAGTATAGAGGAGCTTACTGAGTATCAATGGCAGTATAGAGAGGAGCTTACTGAGTATCAATGAGAGTATAGAGGAGCAGCTTACTGCGTATCAATGAGAGTATAGAGGAGGAGCTTACTGAGTATCAGTGGGAGTATAGAGAGGAGCTTACTGAGTATCAATGGCAGTATAGAGAGGAGCTTACTGAGTATCAATGAGAGTATAGAGGAGCTTACTGCGTATCAATGAGAGTATAGAGGAGCAGCTTACTGCGTATCAATGAGAGTATAGAGGAGCAGCTTACTGCGTATCAATGAGAGTATAGAGGAGGAGCTTACTGAGTATCAGTGGGAGTATAGAGGAGGAGCTTACTGAGTATCAATGAGAGTATAGAGGAGCAGCTTACTGAGTATCAATGAGAGTATAGAGGAGGAGCTTACTGAGTATCAGTGGGAGTATAGAGGAGGAGCTTACTGAGTATCAATGAGAGTATAGAGGAGGAGCTTACCGAGTATCAATGAGAGTATAGAGGAGGAGCTTACTGAGTATCAATGAGAGTATAGAGGAGCTTACTGAGTATCAATGGGAGTATAGAGAGGAGCTTACTGAGTATCAATGAGAGTATAGAGGAGGAGCTTACTAACTGAGTATCAATGGGAGTATAGAGAGGAGCTTACTGAGTATCAATGAGAGTATAGAGAGGAGCTTACTAACTGAGTATCAATGGGAGTATAGAGAGGAGCTTACTGAGTATCAATGAGAGTATAGAGGAGGAGCTTACTAACTGAGTATCAATGAGAGTATAGAGAGGAGCTTACTAACTGAGTATCAATGGGAGTATAGAGAGGAGCTTACTGAGTATCAATGAGAGTATAGAGGAGGAGCTTACTGAGTATCAATGAGAGTATAGAGAGGAGCTTACTGAGTATCAATGAGAGTATAGAGGAGGAGCTTACTGAGTATCAATGAGAGTATAGAAGAGGAGCTTACTAACTGAGTATCAATGGGAGTATAGAGAGGAGCTTACTGAGTATCAATGAGAGTATAGAGAGGAGCTTACTAACTAAGTATCAATGGGAGTATAGAGAGGAGCTTACTGAGTATCAATGAGAGTATAGAGGAGGAGCTTACTGAGTATCAATGAGAGTATAGAGGAGCAGCTTACTAACTGAGTATCAATGGGAGTATAGAGAGGAGCTGACTGAGTATCAATGAGAGTATAGAGAGGAGCTTACTGAGTATCAATGAGAGTATAGAGAGGAGCTTACTGAGTATCAATGAGAGTATAGAGAGGAGCTTACTGAGTATCAATGAGAGTATAGAGGAGGAGCTTACTGCATATCAATGAGAGTATAGAGGAGGAGCTTACTGAGTATCAATGAGAGTATAGAGGAGGAGCTTACTAACTGAGTATCAATGGGAGTATAGAGAGGAGCTTACTGAGTATCAATGAGAGTATAGAGGTGGAATGAATGAATGAACGAATGGTGTTGTACGGCACGTCGACACATAAATAGGTCATATTGTGCGCAAAAATTGATGAAAAACGATGAAATGAAGTATTAATTAAAAATTAATGTAAATATATAAAGATAAAACTATTAAAAAATAAGGGATGATAAGGTGTAATATAAACTATGTATGTAAATCAACGAATGCCCGTCAACGGGTATATAAACAAGTAAATATATATAACAAGAGGTCAATGACCTTGAAGCTCTACTGATTGATTTTGATTTCAGGAAGTAGTCGCTACAGACTTGTTTTTTGAAAATCTATTTTTAACCGTGGCGGCCATCTTGAATTTCCGGCCGACCTGAAATTTTGCTAAGATCAATAAGACATTAAGAGCAACATTCCTGTGAAGTTTCATGAAAATCCGTCAGGTAGTTTCAAAGAAGTAGTCGCTACAAGTTTTCATTATATAACTCTATGTAAACAAAGCAGCCATGTTTAAGGTCAAATCAAAAAGATTTTCGACAAGGACCAACATCATGTCATACTGATCATTTTAGAAAAAGTCCCATATCAATATCTCTTATTGTTTTGAAGAAGTAGTCGCTACAAACTTATTTATTTTAAATCTATTTTTAGCTGTGGCGGCCATCTTGAATTTCCGGCCGACCTGAAATTTTTCTAGGATCAACTAGACATCAAGTGCAACATTCCTGTGAAGTTTCATGAACATCCGTCAAGTAGTTTCAGAGGAGTAGTCGCTACAAGTTTTTACTATATAACTCTATGTAACCAAAGATGGCCACTGGCAGCCATGTTTAACGTCGAATCAAAATAATTTTCCACAAGGATCTACATCATGTCATGCTGATCGCTTTAGAAAAAGTCCCATATCAATATCACTTATAGTTTTCAAGAAGTAGTCGCTACAAACTTATTTTTTAAAAATCTATTTTTAGCTGTGACGGCCATCTTGAATTTCCGGCCGACCTGAAATTTTGATAGGATCAATAAGACATCAAGAGCAACACTCCTGTAAAGTTTCATGACAATCCGCCAAGTAGTTTCAGAGGAGTAGTCGCTACAAGTTTTTACTATATAACTCTATGTAAACAAAAATGGCCGCTGGCAGCCATGTTTAACGTTGAATCAAAACGATTTTTGACTAGGATCAACATCATGTAATGCTGATCATTTTAGAAAGAGTCCTATATCAATATCACTTATAGTTTTCAAGAAGTAGTCGCTACAAACTTATTTTTTAAAAATCTATTTTTAGCTGTGACGGCCATCTTGAATTTCCGGCCGACCTGAAATTTTTCTAGGATCAATTAGACATCAAGAGCAACATTCCTGTAAAGTTTCATGACAATCCGCCAAGTAGTTTCAGAGAAGTAGTCGCTACAAGTTTTTACTATATAACTCTATGTAAACAAAGATGGCCGCTGGCAGCCATGTTTAACGTTGAATCAAAACGATTTTTGACTAGGATCAACATCATGTCATGCTGATCATTTTAGAAAAAGTCCCATATCAATATCACTTATAGTTTTCAAGAAGAAGTCGCTACAAACTTGTATTTTAAAACTCTATTTTTAGCTTTGGTGGCCATCTTGGATTTCACATCAACATGAATTTTTGCTAGGATCAACTAGACTTTATGGGCAACATTTCTGTAAAGTTTCATGAATATCCATCCAGTAGTTTCAGCTGTGAAGTCGCTACAAATAAAAGTTTACGGACAGACAGACGGACAGACGGACAGACGGACGGACGACGGACGCCGCACCACGGCATAAGCTCCGCTGATCTCTGATCAGTTGAGCTAAAA
This sequence comes from Cyrtodaria siliqua, assembly GCA_037043455.1. NCBI lineage: Eukaryota > Metazoa > Mollusca > Bivalvia > Adapedonta > Hiatellidae > Cyrtodaria > Cyrtodaria siliqua. Next base: position 32,918 of record JAWPHD010013747.1, on the reverse strand, counting down.
ACACATTATAATGATTTATATAGTCTGATCTCTTTTAGGAAATCTAAAACAAGACTAAAATCTACAGTATCAAATAACTCTTTCATAGTATTAACATTGTAGTACCTTTGACGCATAGGATCAAAGTCTACACATTCCAATAAGATGTGTTTGACCGTTAACGGTGCAAAGCAGGGTATACATTCTGGTAATTGCTCACCTTGTAATAAATATGAATGAGTATAACGTGTATGCCCTATCCTGCACCGGGCTAGGACAACTTCCTCTCGATGAATGGGTCTACTAGAAGAACGCCATTCTCCGAGTAACGGTTTAATTGGATGGAGTTTATTGTTAACTGACAAATCCCAAGCGGTTTGCCAAGAGTTACGAATATATGTGTTAATACAACTTTTAAAATCAGTATAAGGTAATTTGATTTATTAGATATATGTAAATCCAATGCTGCCTTAGCAGCACTATCAGCTCCATCATTACCACGTATTCCTACATGGCTAGGAAGCCAGCAGAAAATAAAAACATTATCAATTATAAGAGAATTGTACTTTTCTAAAAGTTGAAGTACAACTGGGTTATCATGTTTCATATTACCCAGTGCCTGAAGAGATGAAAGGGAATCAGAAAATATTACAAAATGGTCATCATCAGATTCCTGAATATAATTTAAGGCAAGTTCAATTGCTTTAAGTTCAGCTGAAAAGATAGAGGCCTTGTCAGGCAGGCGGCACTTTATGTTGTGTTTGTGAACAGCTGCTGCAGCTACCTTATCTCCATCTTTAGAGTCATCTGTGTAGATATGTTGAAAGTCACTGTATTGCGATATAATTTCATTAAATTTGCTTTGAAAGACAGTAGGGTCTGTACTGGATTTGTTATTATTACAAAGATCAAAAATAATTGTTGGAGTTTCCAAAGTCCACGGTGGAATTTGTGGTACTTTGTACTTGGCAATCAAATTTAGGTCGATTTCAGTGTCTCTTAATTTTGGTTTAATACGAAGACCAAATGGTCGAATGGCCTTCGGTTTTCGATCAAAAAGAGGTTCACAACTAGGATTAAAAACATTATCGAAAGTTGGGTTTGAAGGGTTAGGCTTTAATTTAATGGCGTATTGAAGAGCTAATTTGTCTCGTCTATGAGACAGTGATGGTTCATTGGCTTCAACAAATAGACTTTCGGCTGGTGATGTACGAAAGGCACCCAAGGCGAGCCGTAATCCTTGATTATGTATAGGGTCGAGCATCTGCAAGTACGACTTGCGAGTCGATCCATATACTATTGAGCCGTAGTCCAGCTTGGATCTGATAAGAGATCTGTAAAGTCGCAAGAGGACTTTTCGATCTGTTCCCCAATTAGTGTTTGCAACAACTTTAAGTAAGTTAAGAGCTTTAAGGCATTTGGCCTTCAAGTATTTAAGGTGTGGTATAAACTTTAATTTACGGTCGAAAATAAGACCAAGGAATTTTGTCTCATCCACTACTGGTATTGGTGACCCATCCAGTGTTAGATGAGGGTCTTCGTGATGTTTACGAAGTTGACAAAAATGCATACAATTAGTTTTAGATTTAGAAAATTAAAAACCATTTTCATTAGACCAGGTCTGAAGTTTATTGAGACATTAGGAGGAGCTTACTGACCGAGTATCAATGAGAGTATAGAAGAGGAGCTTACAGACTGAGTATCAATGAGAGTATAGAAGAGGAGCTTACTGACTGAGTATCAATGAGAGAATAGAAGAGGAGCTTACTGAGTATCAATGAGAGTATAGAAGAGGAGCTTATTGACCGAGTATCAATGAGAGAATAGAAGAGGAGCTTACTGAGTATCAATGAGAGTATAGAAGAGGAGCTTACTGACCGAGTATCAATGAGAGAATAGAAGAGGAGCTTACTGAGTATCAATGAGAGTATAGAAGAGGATATAACTGACCGAGTATCAATGAGAGTATAGAAGAGGAGCTTACTGAGTATCAATGAGAGTATAGAAGAGGAGCTTACTGACTGAGTATCAATGAGAGTATAGAAGAGGAGCTTACTGACCGAGTATCAATGAAAGTATAGAAGAGGAGCTTACTGACTGAGTATCAATGAGAGAATAGAAGAGGAGCTTACTGAGTATCAATGAGAGTATAGAAGAGGAGCTTACTGACCGAGTATCAATGAGAGTATAGAAGAGGAGCTTACTGACTGAGTATCAATGAGAGTATAGAAGAGGAGCTTACTGACTGAGTATCAATGAGAGTATAGAAGAGGAGCTTACTGACTGAGTATCAATGAGAGAATAGAAGAGGAGCTTACTGACCGAGTATCAATGATAGTATAGAAAAGGAGCTTACTGAGTATCAATGAGTATAGAAGAGGAGCTTACTGACTGAGTATCAATGAGAGTATAGAAGAGGCGCTTACTGACTGAGTATCAATGAGAGTATAGAAGAGGCGCTTACTGACTGAGTATCAATGAGAGTATAGAAGAGGAGCTTACTGACCGAGTATCAGTGAGAGTATAGAAGAGGCGCTTACTGACTGAGTATCAATGAGAGTATAGAAGAGGAGCTTACTGACTGAGTATCAATGAGAGTATAGAAGAAGAGCTTATTGAGTATCAATGAGAGTATAGAAGAGGAGCTTATTGAGTATCAATGAGAGTATAGAAGAGGAGCTTATTGAGTATCAATGAGAGTATAGAAGAGGCGCTTACTGACTGAGTATCAATAAGAGTATAGAAGAGGCGCTTACTGAGTATCAATGAGAGTATAGAAGAAGAGCTTATTGAGTATCAATGAGAGTATAGAAGAGGAGCTTATTGAGTATCAATGAGAGTATAGAAGAGGAGCTTATTGAGTATCAATGAGAGTATAGAAGAAGAGCTTATTGAGTATCAATGAGAGTATAGAAGAGGCGCTTACTGACTGAGTATCAATGAGAGTATAGAAGAAGAGCTTATTGAGTATCAATGAGAGTATAGAAGAAGAGCTTATTGAGTATCAATGAGAGTATAGAAGAGGAGCTTACTGACTGAGTATCAATGAGAGAATAGAAGAGGAGCTTACTGACCGAGTATCAATGAGAGTATAGAAAAGGAGCTTACTGAGTATCAATGAGTATAGAAGAGGAGCTTACTGACTGAGTATCAATGCGAGTATAGAAGAGGCGCTTACTGACTGAGTATCAATGAGAGTATAGAAGAGGCCCTTACTGACAGAGTATCAATGAGAGTATAGAAGAGGAGCTAACCGAGTATCAATGAGAGTATAGAAGAGGAGCTAACCGAGTATCAATGAGAGTATAGAAGAGGAGCTTACTGACCGAGTATCAGTGAGAGTATAGAAGAGGCGCTTACTGACCGAGTATCAATGAGAGTATAGAAGAGGAGCTTACTGACTGAGTATCAATGAGAGAATAGAAGAGGAGCTTACTGACCGAGTATCAATGAGAGTATAGAAAAGGAGCTTACTGAGTATCAATGAGTATAGAAGAGGAGCTTACTGACTGAGTATCAATGCGAGTATAGAAGAGGCGCTTACTGACTGAGTATCAATGAGAGTATAGAAGAGGAGCTTACTGACCGAGTATCAATGAGAGTATAGAAGAGGCCCTTACTGACCGAGTATCAATGAGAGTATAGAAGAGGAGCTAACCGAGTATCAATGAGAGTATAGAAGAGGAGCTAACCGAGTATCAATGAGAGTATAGAAGAGGAGCTTACTGACCGAGTACCAGTGAGAGTATAGAAGAGGCGCTTACTGACCGAGTATCAATGAGAGTATAGAAGAGGCGTTTACTGACTGAGTATCAATGAGAGTATAGAAGAAGAGCTTATTGAGTATCAATGAGAGTATAGAAGATAGAGGTGGAGTTTATTAACTGAGCAACAATGACAGTATAGAGGAGGAGCTTACTGCGTATCAACGGCAGTATAGATGAGGAGCTTACTGAGTATCAATGGGAGTATAGAGGAGGAGCTTAATAACCGATGACCAGTGGGAGTATAGAGGAGGAGCTTACTTACCAAGTATCAGTGGGAGTAAAGAGGTGAAGCTTACTAGTATCAGTGGAATACAGGGGAGTTTACTGAGTATCAATAGGAGTATAGAGGATGAGCTTACTAACCGAGTATGAGTGGAAGTATAGAGCAGGAGCTTACTAACCAAGTATCAGTGGGAGTATAGAGTTGAAGCTTACTGAGTATCAGTGGAATACAGAGGAGGAGTTTACTGAGTATCAATAGGAGTATAGAGGAGGAGCTTACTAACCAAGTATCAGTGGAAGTATAGATGAAGAGCTTACCAACCAAGTATCAGTGGGAGTATAGAAGAGGAGCTTACTAACCAAGTATCAGTGGAAGTATAGATGAAGAGCTTACCAACCAAGTATCAGTGGGAGTATAGAGGAGGAGCTTACTAACCAAGTATCAGTGGAAGTATAGATGAAGAGCTTACCAACCAAGTATCAGTGGGAGTATAGAAGAGGAGCTTACTAACCAAGTATCAGTGGAAGTATAGATGAAGAGCTTACCAACCAAGTATCAGTGGGAGTATAGAGGAGGAGCTTACTAACCAAGTATCAGTGGAAGTATAGATGAAGAGCTTACCAACCAAGTATCAGTGGGAGTATAGAGAAGGAGCTTACTAACCAAGTATCAGTGGGAGTAATGAGAAGGAGCTTACTAACCAAGTATCAGTGGGAGTATAGAGGAGGAGCTTACTAACCAAGTATCAGTGGGAGTATAGAAGAGGAGCTTACTAACCAAGTATCAGTGGAAGTATAGATGAAGAGCTTACCAACCAAGTATCAGTGGGAGTATAGAGGAGGAGCTTACTAACCAAGTATCAGTGGAAGTATAGAGAAGGACCTTACTAACCAAGTATCAGTGGGAGTATGGAGGAGGAGCTTACTAACCAAGTATCAGTGGGAGTATAGAGAAGGAGCTTACTAACCAAGTATCAGTGGGAGTATAGAGAAGGAGCTTACTAACCAAGTATCAGTGGGGGTATAGAGAAGGAGCTTACTAACCAAGTATCAGTGGGAGTATAGAGGAGGAGCTTACTAACCAAGTATCAGTGGGGGTATGGAGGAGGAGCTTACTAACCAAGTATCAGTGGGGTATAGAGAAGGAGCTTACTAACCAAGTATCAGTGGGAGTATAGAGGAGGAGCTTACTAACCAAGTATCAGTGGGGGTATAGAGAATGAGCTTACTAACCAAGTATCAGTGGGAGTATAGAGGAGGAGCTTACTAACCAAGTATCAGTGGGAGTATAGAGGAGGAGCTTACTAACCAAGTATCAGTGGGAGTATGGAGGAGGAGCTTACTAACCAAGTATCAGTGGGTATAGAGAAGGAGCTTACTAACCAAGTATCAGTGGGAGTATAGAGGAGGAGTTTACTATACAAGTATCAGTGGGAGTATAGAGGAGGAACTTACTAACCAAGTATCAGTGGGGGTATAGAGGAGTTTACTAACCAAGTATCAGTGGGAGTATAGAGGAGCTTACTGCCTATCTATGGGAGTATAGAGCAGGAGCTTTCTAACCGAGTATCAGTGGGAGTATAGTGGAGGAGCTGACTGAGTGTCACTGGGAGTACAGAGGAGGAGCTTACTAATCAGTATCAATGGGAGTATAGAGGAGGAGCTTACTAACCAAGTATCAGTGGGAGTATAGAGGAGGAGCTTACTAACCAGTATCAATGGGAGTATAGAGGAGGAGCTTACTAACCAAGTATCAGTGGGAGTATAGAGGAGGAGCTTACTAATCAAGTATCAGTGGGAGTATAGAGAAGGAGCTTACTTACCAAGTATCATTGGGGGTATAGAGGAGGAGCTTACTAACCAGTATCAATGGGAGTATAGAGGAGGAGCTTACTAACCAGTATCAATTGGAGTATAGAGGAGGAGCTTACTAATCAAGTACAAGTGGGAGTATAGAGGAGGAGCTTACTAATCAAGTATCAGTGGGAGTATAGAGGAGGAGCTTACTAATCAAGTATCAGTGGGAATATAGAGGAGGAGCTTACTAACCAGTATCAATGGGAGTATAGAGGAGGAGCTTACTAACCAGTATCAATTGGAGTATAGAGGAGGAGCTTACTAATCAAGTATCAGTGGGAATATAGAGGAGGAGCTTACTAACCAAGTATCAGTGGGAGTATAGAGGAGTAGCTTACTAACCAAGTATCAGTGGGAGTATAGAGGAGTTTACTAACCAAGTATCAATGGGAGTATGGAGGAGGAGCTTACTAACCAAGTATCAATGGGAATATAGAGAAGGAGCTTACTAACTAAGTATCAGTGGGAGTATAGAGAAGGAGCTTACTTACCAAGTATCATTGGGGTATAGAGATGGAGCTTACTAACCAAGTATCAGTAGAAGTATAGAGAAGGAGCTTTCTAACCAAGTATCAGTGGGAGTTTAGAGGAGGAGCTTAATGAGTATCAATGGGAGTATAGAGGAGGAGCTTACTAACCAAGTATCAATGGGAGTATAGAGGAGGAACTTACTGAGTATCAGTGGGAGTATAGAGGAGGATTTTACTAACCGAGTATCAGTGGGAGTATAGAGGAGGAGCTTACCAAGTATCAATGGGAGTATGGAGGAGGAGCTTACTAACCAAGTATCGATGGGAGAATAACTAAAAGAAAGAAGATAAAATAAATGGCAGACTATGTAAAGAGGAGGAGCTTACTGCCAAGTGATAACAATTATAAAGAGAAAGTTCCATCTGCATATTCAAAACAATGCAAACCTAACTGCAAATTTAAGTTTTATAAAGGGCAATTACTAAATAAGAATATAAATGGGACTTAATTTTTCAACAATTTTAATGATGCAATAAGAGTAAATTGCCATATGAAGCCAAGCTGTCCAGAAGTGCAAAACACTCAATTATGTAAGCTTAATCACACTGGGGGACTATGTATTTTTGATATATATTGTTTCTTATATTTTCATAATAATAGTCTGAAATCAAGGTTCCCCCAGCATAACATCCTAGCTGTTTATTGTTGTGTAAAACTAGAAGGGTATTCCACGGAACACTTGTGTTGCCTGCCATGTGCTTATTTCAGCAAGTAAAATATAACGATAACATTTAAAGACAGGCGGTGCAATCCTTTATGAATAATGGAGCATTTGTTTTTTTTAAGTGTTAAGTTGATGAAAAGGGGCATATATTTGGATTGGATAATTGATAAGGAAGAACTGTATACAGTTTCATTAACATAGGTCAATATTTTGCTGTTATAAGCTAGGTTAGGTTGCAGGTTAAAGTTTTATGAAAAAAAGGCATAACTCTGCCAAAATGAACTTCAGAGTTATTGAACGTGTGTATTGAATTGAATTGAATTGGGGTTTTAAGGCGCACCAACACATGAAAAGGTTATATGGCGCCTAAAAGGCATGAACATGCCAGGCTCATCTTCCATGTACATCGAGATAAAATATGGAAAATGGGCCTAGAACCGTCTCACCCTGAACTGCAGAGTTGCTGCGAATTCTATCGTAGAAACTCCATTTACGCTGGAGCCACGTTATTGTTCTTCTGCCACTGCTCTTTTGATGCAAGCGAGATAGCACCTAAAACAATGCAGGGATCATGATGAAGACCTTTAATGAACATGAACAAAAAATGATAAAATGAACATGAATTTGGGGGGGATTCTACCCCTCTGCCTACCCCTCCAAAGGGATCTACAGTGGCCGTATTCTTTGCCCTGTGACCAAACGGGGCCCCCCGGCAACCACACGGGGCTGAACGTGTGTAACAACACTGATTTGGTTAAGATAAAAGATGTGTGTGAATTTTCATGAACATAGGTCAAATACTTCAGAAGTTATGGCCAGTTATAAACTTGGTTAGGTTGCAGGTTAAAGTTTTATGAAATGGGGCATAACTCTGCCAAAATGAAAGTCAGAGTTATTGGACATGTGTAACAATATTCCTTGGGTTGCGATGAAGATGTGTGTGAAGTTTCATGAACATAGGTCAAAACTTTTCATGTTATGGCCAACGTTTTGTCGCACATTAATCTGTGACGGACAACAGACGTATGACGTGATCCCTAAGTGTCTACCATGCTATGCAGGCGACACAACAAAACTGTGCCAAATTAGTGTTAACCTTTAGCTTATGAAACACTAAATAATTTAACAAGTCTATATGATGATATACCAACAACCATTCACCCACCTACAGGAAATTGCATCTTTTGATTATTACTTTCTGTTATTATAATTATTTATGAAGGACTGCAATGCAACATTTTAGAGTTGTTTTTCTTTTAAGGTCAAGCAGACGTATACAAAAATATCATATACAAATTTAAATCTACTCGTTATTTGACTGGATATATATCCGTTTACATTCCTAAATTATGTTTCTGTTATTCTCGGCAACCTGATGTAATCCAGATACTGAGATTGAACTACTTACGTAATAATACGGGAAATTATGACGACTTATGATGTCAGTAGTTCAATTGCAATATCTTAATTGCATCAGAATGCTGAAAATAACAGAAACATCATTTTGGAATGTAAACCGGAAATCCAGACAATTAGCGAGTAGATTTAAATTGCAATTTGGCGACTTTTGATGCGGATATCTTAGCAAATTTACAAACGATAGGGTATCAGGTGTGTCGTTCGTTTTCAGCGTTTATCATTTTAGAAAATGAACGATAAATGCATTTTTTAAAACGCTAAATACTGAAAACAAACAAAACGAACGCAAATGCGATACACTATTTTGGATAACTTCTAATATTATCCTTTTGAGTTGATATTTAAAATCTCAATTTAAACGAAGAGTGTTTTCAGTATTTTAATATAAAGAATTACACTGAGTACATGGTGTTTTAGAACCCTGAAGCACGATTACACAAATACGAATACACAATTACACAATCACAATTTTTACTGATTCAAAATGGTAAATTTTTTATTAATGGTATAGTACAAACTTTAAATTATTTCCATATAAAACTAAAATAATGTTGATAAACAACAGCCGGTATATTGTTATATAGTGTTATGTATGTTAAATTTTTGATAAAAACTAAATTAACCCGGAAGAAAACAGAATAATCAGCATGTGCACCACCAAATAAAGTCAACAAAAAAACCCATTCTTGAATATGATCACATAAACATAACTCAGTGACTTGTGATAAAAATCGCATGGCTAGATATCATGCGTAATTTAAACTTGAGAGATGTAAACACTGAACAAACGAACGCAAATGTATTTTCTGCGTTTGTGCATTTAAACTCACACATTCTGTAGTTTCATTTACAAATGAATCAAAAAAATGCATTTTTAAAATGAAATGCAAACGGAGCACAAACAAAATGCAAACGGAATGCATTTTGGGGGTACTTGGAACGCAACTGGGTCTGTACCAACACAGACAGCCCTTACTGTACCTGGTTTAACCTAACTTACCAATCCAGACAGACACCCCTTACTGTACCTTGTTTAATCCAACTTACAAACCCAGCCAGCCCTAATTGTACCTTGTTTAACACAACTTACCAACTTACCAACCCAGACAGCCATCACCGTACCTTGTTTAACACAACTTACCAACCCAGACAGCCCTCACTGTACCTTATTTAACCCAACTTACCAACCCAGTCACCCCTCACTGTATCTTGTTTAACCCATCTTACCAACCAAGCCAGACAACCTTCACTGTACCTTGTTTAACCCAACTTACCAACCCTGACACTCCTCACTGTACCTTGTTTAACACAACTTACCAACCCTGACAGCCCTCACTGTATCTTGTTTAACCCAACTTACCAACCTAGACAGCCCTCACTGTACCTCGTTTAACCCAGCTTACCAACCCAGACACCCCTCACTGTATCTTGTTTAACCCAACTGACCAACCCTGACACTCCTCACTGTATCTTGTTTAACCCAACTGACCAACCCAGACAGCCCTCACTGTACCTTGTTTAATCCAACTTATCAACCCAGACACCCCTCACTGTACCTTGTTTAACCCAACTTACCAACCCAGCCAGCATTCACTGTACCTTGTTGAACACAACTTACCAACCCAGATAGCCCTCACTGTACCTTGTTTAACACAATTTACAAACCCTGACAGCCCTCATTGTACCGTGTATGATACAATTTACAAACCCAGATATGTCTCACTGTACATTGTTTAACCCAATGTACAAACCCAGACACCCCTCACTGTACCTTGTATAACACAATTTATAAACCAGATAGCCCTCACAGTATCTTGTATAACACAACTTACCAACCCAGACAGCCCTCACTGTACCTTGATGAACCCAACTTACCAACCCAGACAGCCCTCACTGTACCTTGTTTAATCCAACTTACCAACCCAGACACCCTCACTGCACCTTGTTTAATCCAACTTACCAACCCAGACACCCCTCACTGTACCTTGTTTAACCCAACTTACCATCCCAGCCAGCTCTCACTGTACCTTGTTTAACACAATTTACAAACCTAGACAGTCCTCATTGTACCTTGTATAACACAATTTACAAAACCAGATAGCCCTCACAGTACCTTGTCTAACACAATTTACAAACCCAGACAGCCCTCACTGTACCTTGTGTAACACAATATACCAACCCAGGCAGCTTTCACAATATTTTGTATAACACAATTTACCAACCCAGACAGCCCTCACTGTACCTTGTGTAACACAATATACCAACCCAGACAGCCATCACAATACCTTGTATAACAATTTACCAATCCAGACAGCCCTCACTCTACATTTTTTAACCCTACTTACCAACCCAGACACCCTTTAATGTACCTTGTTTAATCCAATTTACCAACCCCGACACTCCTCACTGTACCTTGTTTAACTCAAATTACCAACCCAGGCACCCCTCAATGTACCTTGTGTAATCCAACTTACCAACCAAAACAGCCCTCACTGTACCTTGTTTACCCCAATTTACCAACCCAGACAGCCCGCACTGTACCTTGTTTAATCCAACTTACCAACCCAGACACCCCTCACTGTACATTGTTTAATCCAACTTACCAACACTGACACTCTCACTGTACCTTGTTTAACCCAACTTATCAACCATGACACTCTCACTGTACCTTGTTTGGCCCAACTTACCAACCCAGACAGCCCTCACTGTATCTTGTTTATTCCAACTTATCAACCCAGACACCTGTACCTTGTTTAACCCAACTTACCAACCCTGACACTCTCACAGTACCTTGTTTAACCCAACTTACCAACAAAGCCAGGCTCCACTGTACCTTGTTTAACATAACTTACCAACTCAGACAGACCTCAATGTACCTTGTTTAATCCAACTTACCAACACCGCCAGGCCCCACTGTACCTTGTTTAACACAACTTACCAACCCAGACAGCAATCACTGTACATTGTTCAATCCAACTTACCAACGCGACACCCCTCACTGTACCTTGTTTAACCCTCACTGTACCTTGCTTAATCCAACTTACCAACCCTGACACTCTCACTAAACCTTGTTTAACCCAACTTACCAACACAGCCAGGCCCCACTGTACCTTGTTTAACACAACTTACCAACCAAGACAGCCCTCACTGTACCTTGTTTAATCCAACTTACCAACCCTGACACCCCTCACTCTACCTTGTGTAATCCAATTTACCAACCCAGACACCCCTTACTGTACATTGTTTAACACAACTTACCAACCAAGACAGCCCTCACTGTACCTTGTTTAACCCAACTGACCAACCAGACACCCCTCACTGTACCTTGTTTAATCCAACTTACCAACCAACACACCCCTCACTGTACCTTGTTTAATTCAACTTACCAACCCTGACACTCCTCACTGTACCTTGTTTGACCCAACTTTCCAACCCAGCCAGCCCCCACTGTACCTTGTTTAATTCAACTTACCAATCCAGACACCCCTCACTGTACCTTGTTTAATCCAACATACCAACCAAGACAGCCATCACTGCACCTTGTTTAACCCAACTGACAAACCCAGACACCCCTCACTGTATATTGTTTAACACAACTTACCAACCAAGACAGCCCTCACTGTACCTTGTTTAACCCAACTTACCAACCCTGACACTCCTCACTGTACCTTGTTTAACCCAACATACCAACCAAGACAGCCCTCACTGCACCTTGTTTAACCCAACTGACCAACCCAGACACCCCTTACTGTACATTGTTTAACACAACTTACCAACCAAGACAGCCCTCAATGTACCTTGTTTAATCCAAATTACCAACCAAGATAGACCTCACTGTACCTTGTTTAACTCAACTTACCAACCCAGACACCCCTCAATGTACCTTGTGTAATCCAACTTACCTACCAAAACAGCCCTCACTGTACCTTGTTTAATCCAACTTACCAACCCAGACACCCCTCACTGTACATTGTTTAATCCAACTTACCAACCCAGACATCCCTCACTGTACATTGTTTAATTCAACTTACCAACACTGATACTCTCACTGTACCTTGTTTAACCCAACTTAAAAACCCAGACACTCCTCATTGTACCTTGTTTAACACAACTTACCAACCCAGACATCCCTCACTGTACATTGTTTAATTCAACATACCAACACTGACACTCTCACTGTACCTTGTTTAACCAAACTCATCAACCCAGACACTCCTCATTGTACCTTGTTTAACACAACTTACCAACCCAGACAGCCCTCACTGTACCTCGTTTAATCAAACTCACCATCACAGACACCCCTCACTATATCTTGTTTAACCCAACTTACCAACTCAGACAGCCCTCACTGTACCTTGTTTAATCCAACTTACCAACCAGTACACTCTCACAGTACCTTGTTTGGCCCAACTTACCAACCCAGACAGCCCTCACTGTATCTTGTTTATTCCAACATATCAACCCAGACACCTGTACCTTGATTAACCCAATTTACCAACCCTGACACTCTCACAGTACCTTGTTTAACCCAACTTACCAACACAGCCAGGCTCCACTGTACCTTGTTTAACATAACTTACCAACTCAGACAGACCTCACTGTACCTTAATTAATCCAACTTACCAACACAGTCAGACCCCACTGTACCTTGTTTAACACAGCTTACCAACCCAGACAGCCCTAACTGTACATTGTTTAATCCAACTTACCAACCCGACACCCCTCAATCTACCTTGTTTAACCCAACTTACCAACTCAGACAGACTTCACTGTACCTTGTTTAATCCAACTTACCAACCCTGACACTCTCACTGTACCTTGTTTAACCCAACTTACCAACACAGCCAGGCCCCACTGTACCTTGTTTAACACAGCTTACCAACCAAGACAGCCCTCACTGTACCTTGTTTAACCCAACTGACCAACCCAGACACCCCTCACTGTACCTTGTTTAATCAATTACCAACCAACACACCCCTCACTGTACCTTGTTTAATTCAACTTACCAACCCTGACACTCCTCACTGTACCTTGTTTGACCCAACTTTCCAACCCAGCCAGCCCCCACTGTACCTTGTTTAATCCAACTTACCAACCCAGACACCCCTCACTGTACCTTGTTTAATCCAACTTACCAACCAACACACCCCTCAATGTACCTTGTTTAATTCAACTTATCAACCCCGACACTCCTCACTGTACCTTGTTTAACACAACTTACCAACCCAGACATCCCTCACTGTACATTGTTTAATTCAACTTACCAACACTCGCACTCTCACTGTACCTTGTTTAATCCAACTCATCAACCCAGACACTCCTCATTGTACCTTGTTTAACACAACTTACCAACCCAGACAGCCCTCACTGTACCTTGTGTAATCAAACTCACCATCACAGACACCCCTCACTATATCTTGTTTAACCCAACTTACCAACTCAGACAGCCCTCACTGTACCTTGTTTAATCCAACTTACCAACCATTACACTCTCACAGTACCTTGTTTGGCCCAACTTACCAACCCAGACAGCCCTCACTGTATCTTGTTTATTCCAACTTATCAACCCAGACACCTGTACCTTGTTTAACCCAATTTACCAACCCTGACACTCTCACAGTACCTTGTTTAACCCAACTTACCAACACAGCCAGGCTCCACTGTACCTTGTTTAACATAACTTCCCAACTCAGACAGACCTCACTGTACCTTAATTAATCCAACTTACCAACACAGTCAGACCCCACTGTACCTTGTTTAACACAACTTACCAACCCAGACAGCCCTCACTGTACATTGTGTAATCCAACTTACCAACCCGACACCCCTCAATCTACCTTGTTTAACCCAACTTACCAACTCAGACAGACCTCACTGTACCTTGTTTAATCCAACTTACCAACCCTGACACTCTCACTGTATCTTGTTTAACCCAACTTACCAACACAGCCAGGCCACACTGTACCTTGTTTAACACAACTTACCAACCAACACACCCCTCACTGTACCTTGTGTAATCCAACTTACCAACCAAGACACCCCTCACTGTACCTTGTTTAATCCAACTTACCAACCAACACACCCCTCACTGTACCTTGTTTAATTCAACTTACCAACCCCGACACTCCTCACTCTACCTTGTTTAACACAACTTACCAACCCAGACATCCCTCACTGTACATTGTTTAATTCAACTTACCAACACTCGCACTCTCACTGTACCTTGTTTAACCCAACTCATCAACCCAGACACACCTCATTGTACCTTGTTTAACACAACTTACCAACCCAGACAGCCCTCACTGTACCTTGTGTAATCAAACTCACCATCACAGACACCCCTCACTATATCTTGTTTAACCCAACTTACCAACTCAGACAGCCCTCACTGTACCTTGTTTAATCCAACTTACCAACCATTACACTCTCACAGTACCTTGTTTGGCCCAACTTACCAACCCAGACAGCCCTCACTGTATCTTGTTTATTCCAACTTATCAACCCAGACACCTGTACCTTGTTTAACCCAATTTACCAACCCTGACACTCTCACAGTACCTTGTTTAACCCAACTTACCAACACAGCCAGGCTCCACTGTACCTTGTTTAACATAACTTACCAACTCAGACAGACCTCACTGTACCTTAATTAATCCAACTTACCAACACAGTCAGACCCCACTGTACATTGTTTAACACAACTTACCAACCCAGACAGCCCTCACTGTACATTGTGTAATCCAACTTACCAACCCAACACCCCTCAATCTACCTTGTTTAACCCAACTTACCAACTCAGACAGACCTCACTGTACCTTGTTTAATCCAACTTACCAACCCTGACACTCTCACTGTATCTTGTTTAACCCAACTTACCAACACAGCCAGGCCACACTGTACCTTGTTTAACACAACTTACCAACCAAGACAGCCCTCACTGTACCTTGTGGAATTCAACTTACCAACCAACACACCCCTCACTGTACCTTGTGTAATCCAACTTACCAACCAAGACACCCCTCACTGTACCTTGTGGAATTCAACTTACCAACCAACACACCCCTCACTGTACCTTGTTTAATTCAACTTACCAACCCCGACACTCCTCACTCTACCTTGTTTAACACAACTTACCAACCCAGACATCCCTCACTGTACATTGTTTAATTCAACTTACCAACACTCGCACTCTCACTGTACCTTGTTTAACCCAACTCATCAACCCAGAAACTCTTCATTGTACCTTGTTTAACACAACTTACCAACCCAGACAGCCCTCACTGTACCTTGTGTAATCAAACTCACCATCACAGACACCCCTCACTATATCTTGTTTAACCCAACTTACCAACTCAGACAGCCCTCACTGTACCTTGTTTAATCCAACTTACCAACCATTACACTCTCACAGTACCTTGTTTGGCCCAACTTACCAACCCAGACAGCCCTCACTGTATCTTGTTTATTCCAACTTATCAACCCAGACACCTGTACCTTGTTTAACCCAATTTACCAACCCTGACACTCTCACAGTACCTTGTTTAACCCAACTTACCAACACAGCCAGGCTCCACTGTACCTTGTTTAACATAACTTACCAACTCTGACAGACCTCACTGTACCTTAATTAATCCAACTTACCAACACAGTCAGACCCCACTGTACCTTGTTTAACACTACTTACCAACCCAGACAGCCCTCACTGTACATTGTGTAATCCAACTTACCAACCCGACACCCCTCAATCTACCTTGTTTAACCCAACTTACCAACTCAGACAGACCTCACTGTACCTTGTTTAATCCAACTTACCAACCCTGACACTCTCACTGTATCTTGTTTAACCCAACTTACCAACACAGCCAGGCCACACTGTACCTTGTTTAACACAACTTACCAACCAAGACAGCCCTCACTGTACCTTGTTTAACCCAACTGACCAACCCAGACACCCCTCACTGTACCTTGTTTAATCAATTACCAACCAACACACCCCTCACTGTACCTTGTTTAATTCAACTTACCAACCCTGACACTCCTCACTGTACCTTGTTTGACCCAACTTTCCAACCCAGCCAGCCCCCACTGTACCTTGTTTAATCCAACTTACCAACCCAGACACCCCTCACTGTACCTTGTTTAATCCAACTTACCAACCAACACACCCCTCACTGTACCTTGTTTAATTCAACTTACCAACCAACCCCGACACTCCTCACTCTACCTTGTTTAATCCAACTTACCAACTCAGACAGACCTCACTGTACCTTGTTTAATCTAACTTACCAACCCTGACACTCTCACTGTACCTTGTTTAACCCAACTTACCAACACAGCCAGACCCCACTGTACCTTGTTTAACACAACTTACCAACCAAGACAGCCCCCACTGTACCTTGTTTAATTCCACTTACCAACCCGGACACCCTCACTGCATCTCGTTTAACCCAACTGACCAACCAAGACACCCCTAACTGTACATTGTTTAACACAACTTACCAACCAAGACAGCCCTCACTGTACCTTGTTTAACCCAACTGACCAACCCAGACACCCCTCACTGAACCTTGTTTAATCCAACTTACCAACCCAGACACCCCTAACTGTACTTTGTTTAATCCAACATACCAACCAAGACAGCCCCCACTGCACCTTGTTTAACCCAACTGACCAACCCAGACACCCCTTACTGTACATTGTTTAATCCAACTTACCAACCCAGACACCCCTAACTGTACTTTGTTTAATCCAACATACCAACCAAGACAGCCCTCACTGCACCCTGTTTAACCCAACTGACCAACCCAGACACCCCTCACTGCACATTGTTTAACCCAACTGACCAACCCAGACACCCCTTACTGTACATTGTTTAACACAACTTACCAAACAAGACAGCCCTCACTGTACCTTGTTTAACCCAACTGACCAACCCAGACACCCCTTACTGTACATTGTTTAACACAACTTATCAAACAAGACAGCCCTCACTGTACCTTGTTTAACCCAACTGACCAACCCAGACACCCCTCATTGTACCTTGTTTAAGTCAATTTACCAACACAGACACTCCTTACTGTACATTGTTTAACACAACTTACCAACCAAGACAGCCCCAACTGTACCTTGTTTAACCCAACTGACCAACCCAGACACCCCTCACTGTACCTTGTTTAATTCAACTTACCAACCCAGACACCCCTAACTGTACTTTGTTTAATCCAACATACCAACCAAGACAGCCCTCACTGCACCTTGTTTAACCCAACTGACCAACCCAGACACCCCTTACTGTACATTGTTTAACACAACTTACCAACCAAGACAGCCCTCACTGTACCTTGTTTAACCCAGCTGACCAACCAATAAACCCCTCACTGTACCTTGTTTAATTCAATTTACCAACACAGACACTCCTTACTGTACATTGTTTAACACAACTTACCAACCAAGACAGCCCCAACCGTACCTTGTTTAACCCAACTGACAAACCCAGACACCCCTCACTGTACCTTGTTTAATCCAACTTACCAACCCGGACACCCCTAACTGTACTTTGTTTAATCCAACATACCAACCAAGACAGCCCTCACTGCACCTTGTTTAACCCAACTGACCAACCCAGACACCCTTACTGTACATTGTTTAACACAACTTACCAACCCTGACACTCCTCACTGTACCTTGTTTGACCCAACTTTCCAACCCTGTCAGCCCCCACTGTACCTTGTTTAATCCCACTTACCAACCCAGACACCCCTCACTGCATCTCGTTTAACACAACTGACCAACCCAGACACCCCTAACTGTACATTGTTTAATCCAACTTACCAACCCAGACACCACTAACTGTACTTTGTTTAATCCAACATACCAACCAAGACAGCCCTCACTGCACCTTGTTTAACCCAACTGACCAACCCAGACATCCCTTACTGTACATTGTTTAACATTAACACAACTTACCAACCAAGACAGCCCTCACTGCATCTCGTTTAACCCAACTGACCAACCCAGACTCCCCTAACTGTACATTGTTTAACACAACTTACCAACCAAGACAGCCCTCACTGTACCTTGTTTAACCCAACTGACCAACTCAGACACCCCTCACTGAACCTTGTTTAATCCAACTTACCAACCCAGACACCCCTAACTGTACTTTGTTTAATCCAACATACCAACCAAGACAGCCCTCACTGCACCTTGTTTAACCCAACTGACCAACCCAGACACCCCTTACTGTACATTGTTTAACACAACTTACCAACCAAGACAGCCCTCACTGTACCTTGTTTAACCCAACTGACCAACCCAGACATCCCTCACTGTACCTTGTTTAATTCAATTTATCAACACAGACACTTCTTACTGTACATTGTTTAACACAACTTACCATCCAAGACAGCCCCAACTGTGCCTTGTTTAACCCAACTGACCAACCCAGACACCCTTCACTGTACCTTGTTTAATCCAACTTACCAACTCAGACACCCCTAACTGTACTTTGTTTAATCCAACATACCAACCAAGACAGCCCTCACTGCACCTTGTTTAACCCAAATGACCAACCCAGACACCTCTTACTGTACATTGTTTAACACAATTTACCAACCAAGACAGCCCTCACTGTACCTTGTTTAACCCAACTGACCAACCCAGACACCCCTCACTGTACCTTGTTTAATCCAACTAACCAACCCAGACACCCCTAACTGTACTTTGTTTAATCCAACATACCAACCAAGACAGCCCTCACTGCACCTTGTTTAACCCAATTGACCAACCCAGACACCCCATACTGTACATTGTTAAACGCAACTTACCAACCAAGACAGCCCTCACTGTACCTTGTTTAACCCAACTGACCAACCCAGACACCCCTCACTGTACCTTGTTTAATTCAATTTACCAACACAGACACTCCTTACTGTACATTGTTTAACACAACTTACCAACCAAGACAGTCCCAACTGTACCTTGTTTAACCCAACTGACCATCCAAGACAACCCTCACTGTACCTTGTTTAATCCAACTTACCGACCCAGACACCCTCACTGTACCTTATTTAATCCAACTGACCAACCCAGACACCCCTTACTGTACATTGTTTAACACAACTTACCAAACAAGACAGCCCTCACTGTACCTTGTTTAACCCAACTGACCAACCCAGACACCCCTCATTGTACCTTGTTAAAGTCAATTTACCAACACAGACACTCCTTACTGTACATTGTTTAACACAACTTACCAACCAAGACAGCCCCAACTGTACCTTGTTTAACCCAACTGACCAACCCAGACACCCCTCACTGTACCTTGTTTAATTCAACTTACCAACCCAGACACCCCTAACTGTACTTTGTTTAATCCAACATACCAACCAAGACAGCCCTCACTGCACCTTGTTTAACCCAACTGACCAACCCAGACAACCCTTACTGTACATTGTTTAACACAACTTACCAACCAAGACAGCCCTCACTGTACCTTGTTTAACCCAACTGACCAACCCAGACACCCCTCACTGTACCTTGTTTAATTCAATTTACCAACATAGACACTCCTTACTGTACATTGTTTAACACAACTTACCAACCAAGACAGCCCCAACCGTACCTTGTTTAACCCAACTGACCAACCCAGACACCCCTCACTGTACCTTGTTTAATCCAACTTACCAACCCGGACACCCCTAACTGCACCTTGTCTAACCCAACTGACCAACCAAGACACCCTTACTGTACATTGTTTAACACAACTTACCAACCCTGACACTCCTCACTGTACCTTGTTTGACCCAACTTTCCAACCCTGCCAGCCCCCACTGTACCTTGTTTAATCCCACTTACCAACCCTGACACCCCTCACTGCATCTCGTTTAACACAACTGACCAACCCAGACACCCCTAACTGTACATTGTTTAATCCAACTTACCAACCCAGACACCCCTAACTGTACTTTGTTTAATCCAACATACCAACCAAGACAGCCCTCACTGCACCTTGTTTAACCCAACTGACCAACCCAGACATCCCTTACTGTACATTGTTTAACACAACTTACCAACCAAGACAGCCTCACTGCATCTCGTTTAACCCAACTGACCAACCCAGACACCCCTAACTGTACATTGTTTAACACAACTTACCAACCAAAACAGCCCTCACTGTACCTTGTTTAACCCAACTGACCAACCCAGACACCCCTCACTGAACCTTGTTTAATCCAACTTACCAACCCAGACACCCCTAACTGTACATTGTTTAACACAACTTACCAACCAAGACAGCCCTCACTGTACCTTGTTTAACCCAACTGACCAACCCAGATATCCCTCACTGTACCTTGTTTAATTCAATTGATCAACACAGACACTCCTTACTGTACATTGTTTAACACAACTTACCATCCAAGACAGCCCCAACTGTACCTTGTTAA
This sequence comes from Cyrtodaria siliqua, assembly GCA_037043455.1. Taxonomy (NCBI): domain Eukaryota; kingdom Metazoa; phylum Mollusca; class Bivalvia; order Adapedonta; family Hiatellidae; genus Cyrtodaria; species Cyrtodaria siliqua. The sequence continues at coordinate 12,033 of JAWPHD010013747.1, read as the reverse complement.
ACCCAACTGACCAATCCAGACACCCCTCACTGTACCTTGTTTAATCCAACTTACCAACCCAGACACCCCTAACTGTACTTTGTTTAATCCAACATACCAACCAAGACAGCCCTCACTGCACCTTGTTTAACCCAAATGACCAACCCAGACACCCCTTACTGTACATTGTTTAACACAATTTACCAACCAAGACAGCCCTCACTGTACCTTGTTTAACCCAACTGACCAACCCAGACACCCCTCACTGTACCTTGTTTAATCCAACTAACCAACCCAGACACCCCTAACTGTACTTTGTTTAATCCAACATACCAACCAAGACAGCCCTCACTGCACCTTGTTTAACCCAACTGACCAACCCAGACACCCCATACTGGACATTGTTAAACGCAACTTACCAACCAAGACAGCCCTCACTGTACCTTGTTTAACCCAACTGACCAACCCAGACACCCCTCACTGTACCTTGTTTAATTCAATTTAACAACACAGACACTCCTTACTGTACATTGTTTAACACAACTTACCAACCAAGACAGTCCCAACTGTACCTTGTTTAACCCAACTGACCATCCAAAACAACCCTCACTGTACCTTGTTTAATCCAACTTACCGACCCAGACACCCTCACTGTACCTTGTTTAATCCAACTGACCAACCCAGACACCCCTCACTGTACCTTGTTTAATCCAACTTACCAACCAAGACACACCTCACTGTACCTTGTTTAACTCAACTTACCAACCCAGACACCCCTCACTGTACCTTGTTTAATCCAATTTACCAACCCAGACACCCTCACTGTACCTTGTTAAATCCAACTTACCAACCCAGACACCCCTCACTGTACCTTGTGTAATCCAACTTACCAACCAAGACACCCCTCACTGTACCTTGTGGAATTCAACTTAACAACCAAGACACCTCTCACTGTACCTTGTTTAACCTAACTTACCAACCAAGACAGCCCTCACTGTACCTTGTTTAACCCAGCTGACCAACCCTGACACCCCTCACTGTACCTCGTTTAACAAAACTTACCAACCCAGACACCCCTCACTGTACCTTGTTTAATCCAACTTACCAACTTACACACCCCTCACTGTACCTTGTTTAATTCAACTTACCAACCCTGACACCCATCACTGTACCTTGTTTAATCCAACTTACCAACCCACACTCCCCTCACTGTACCTTGTTTAATTCAACTGACCAACCCAGACACACCTCACTGTACCTTGTTTTATCAAACTTACCAACCCACACATCCCTCACTGTACCTTGTTTAACTCAACTTAACAACCAAGACACACCTCACTGTACCTTGTTTAATCCAACTTATCAACCCAGACAGCCCGCACTGTACCTTGTTTAACCCAACTGACCAACCCTGACACCCCTCACTGTACCTTGTTTAATCCAACTTAACAACCAAGACAGCCCTAACTGTAACTTGTTTAATCCAACTTAGGCCAAATAAAATTATACCTGTGTTTACTGTAACATTGCTGAAAAAAATCGGGTAGGTAGATAGGCATTTTATTTTATTTTATTTTTTTATTTTATTTTATTTTTTGGCGAAGTTAATTTAAGGTGGCGATGAGCTTTGATGAATGGGAAAATGTGGTATTTTAAAAACTACAATAGATAACAAATGAAATTGTGTATGTGTTATTGTTTCCCAAAAGGCATGGCAACAACTGGCTCTTTTCCCAATCACTTGCAATTATTGCAAAGGGGTAAAACCGTTTAATTTTATTTTTAGCAAGTCCGGAAGAGGGTCAGTTCCAACAGCAGGACAATGAGCACATGAGTCGGCCTTGATCGAGTGAAAATAATTATATTTTTCTTCTTCATTTTTTTCATTTTTTTTTTATTTTCAATAAAAAAAAAGGTGTCGGGGGTGTTTTCAGCGAGCCGGTCGGGTTACAGTAAACTCAGGTATAATTTTATTTGGCCTTACCAACCCACACACCCCTCACTGTACCTTGTTTAATTCAACTTACCAACCCAGACACCCCTCGTTGTACCTTGTGTAACTCAACTTAACAACCAAGACACCCCTCACTGTACCTTGTTTAATTCAACTTACCAACCCACACACCCCTCACTGTACCTTGTTTAATTCAACTAACCAACCCAGACACCCCTCACTGTACCTTGTGTAACTCAACAACCAAGACACCCCTCACTGTACCTTGTTTAATCCAACTTACCAACCCAGACAGCCCACATTGTACCTTGTTTAACCCAACTGACCAACCCAGACACCCTCACTGTAACTTGTTTAATCCAACTTACCAACCCAGACAGCCCTCACTGTAACTTGTTTAATCCAACCTACCAACCCAGACACCCCTCACTGTACCTTGTTTAATCCAACTTACCAACCCAGACACCCCTCACTGTACCTTGTTTAATCCAACCTACCAACCCAGACAGCCCTCACTGTACCTTGTTTAATCCAGCTTACCAACCCAGACACCCCTCACTGTACATTGTTTAATCCAACTTACCAACCCAGACACCCCTCACTCTACCTTGTTTAACTCAACAACTTACCAACTCAGACAGACCTCACTGTACCTTGTTTAATCCAACTTACCAACCCAGACACCCCTCACTGTACATTGTTTAACCCAACTTACCAACACAGCCAGGTCCCACTGTACCTTGTTTAACATAACTTACCAACCAAGACAGCCCTCACTGTACCTTGTTCAATCCAACTTACCAACCCTGACACCCCTCACTCTACCTTGTGTAATCCAATTTACCAACCCAGACACCCCTTACTGTACATTGTTTAACACAACTTACCAACCAAGACAGCCCTCACTGTACCTTATTTAACCCAACTGACCAACCTTGTTTAATCCAATGTACCAATCCTGACACTCCTCACTGTACCTTGTTTGACCCAACTTTCCAACCCAGCCAGCCCCCACTGTACCTTGTTTAATTCAACTTACCAACCCAGACACCCCTCACTGTACCTTGTTTAATCCAACTTACCAACCCAGACACCCCTCACTGTACCTTGTTTAATCCAACTTACCAACCAACACACCCCTTACTGTACCTTGTGTAACTCAACTTACCAACCAAGACACCCCTTACTGTACCTTGTTTAACCCAACTGACCAACCCAGGCACCCCTCACTGTACCTTGTTTAATCCAACTTAAAAAACCCAGACACCCTCACTGTACCTTGTTTAATCCAACTTACCAACCCAGACAGCCCTCATTGTAACTTGTTTAATCCAACTTACCAACCCAGACAGCCTTCACTGTACCTTGTTTAATCCAACTCACCTACCCAGAAACCCCTCACTGTACCTTGTTTAATCCAACTAACCAACCCAGAGAGCCCTCACTGTACCTTGTTTAATCCAACTTACCAACCCAGACACCTCTCATTGTACCTTGTTTAATCCAACTTAGCAACTCAGACAGACCTCACTGTACCTTGTTTAACCCAACTGACCAACCCAGACAGCCCTAACTGTACCTTGTTTAATCCAACTTACCAACCCAGACACTCTCACTGTACCTTGTTTAACCCAACTTACCAACCCAGACACTCACTGTACCTTGTTTAACACAACTTACCAACCCAGACAGACCTCACTGTGCCTTGTTTAATCCAACTTACCAACCCTGACACCCCTCACTGTACCTTGTTTAACCCAACTGATCAACCCAAACACCCCTCACTGCACATTGTTTAATCCAACTTACCAACCCAGACACCCTCTCTGTACCTTGTTTAATCCAAATTACCATCCGAGACACCCCTCACTGCACATTGTTTAATCCACCTTACCAACCCAGACACCCCTCACTGTACCTTTTTTTAACCCAACTTACCAACCCAGACAGACCTCACTGTACCTTGTTTAACCCAACTTACCAACCCAGACACTAACTGCACCTTGTTTAACACGACTTACCAACCCAGACAGACCTCACTGTGCCTTGTTTAATCCAACTTACCAACCCTGACACCCCTCACTGTACCATGTTTAACCCAACTGATCAACCCAAACACCCCTCACTGCACATTGTTTAAAACAACTTACCAACCCAGACACCCCTCACTGTACATTGTTTAATCCAACTTACCAACCCAGACACCCTCTCTGTACCTTGTTTAATCCAAATTACCATCCGAGACACCCCTCACTGCACATTGTTTAATCCACCTTACCAACCCGGACACCCCTCACTGTACCTTGTTTAACCCAACTTACCAACCCAGACACCCCTCACTGTACATTGTTTAACACAACTTACCAACCCAGACACCCCTCACTGTACATTGTTTAACACAACTTACCAACCCAGACAGCCCTCACTGTACCTTGTTTAACACAATTTACAAACCCAGACAGCCCTCACTGTACCTTGTAAAATAAAATTTACCAACCCAGACAGGTCTCACTGTACATTGTCTAACCCAATTTACAAACCCAGACAGTCCTCACTGTACCTTGTATAACACAATTTACACAAGAGGCACAAGAGGGCCAGTGGACGCTCTACTGGCTAAACATAAAGTTTATGTATAATATCATTCAACCGAAACATGGCGATGATATACACAACTAGGCTCAGGAGAACTAGTCTGAACAAAGTTAATGTATTAAAACCTTTAAGGAGTCATAACTCTGCCAAAAATCATTCAACCAGAACATGGCAATGACAGCTAGGTGCAACTAGGCTTGGTACTGATCATCCCCACCAAGATTCGTTGAAATCCAGCAAGGAGTTCAGAAGAGACTAATCTGGACAAAGTTTGTCTATTAAAACTTTTAAAGGCCCATAACTCTGCCAAAAATCATTCAACCGGAATATGGCGATGATATGTACAACTAGGCTTGATACTGATCATCCTTGTCATCCTTGTCAAGTCTCGCTGAAATCCTGCCAGGGGTTGTTCAGGAGGATTAAAGCCAGGGAAAAAATCTGTAAACCGAAACGCGACGATGATATGCACAACTAGGCTTGGTGCTGTTCCTCCCTGTAAAGTGTCGTTGAAATATGCCGAGGGGTTCAGGAGAACTAGTCCAGACAAAATTTGCATATTAAAACCTTTAAAGGGCCATTACTCTTCCAAAAATCATTCAACCGGAACACGGCAATGATTTGCACAACTAGACCTGCATGGAACTGATCATCCCTAAAAAGTTTAAATCCTGCCAGCGGTTCAGGAGAACTAGTCAGGACAAGGTTTGTGTATTAAAACATTTAAAGGGACATAACAATATAACATAACACCGCCAAAATTATTCAACCGGAACATGATGTCGATATGTACAACTAGGCTTGGTACTAATCATCCCTGAAAAGTTTCACTGAAATCCGCCCAAATGAAGGCTCTTACCTCTTAATGAGGCCAAAATATAGCATATTACAGAAACTCAATCTGGCTGTTTTTCAAATTTTTCAAATTTGTCGGAGCTTTCATTGAAATTAACAATCTGGTAAAGTTTGGAAAAGATTGGATGAAAAATGAAGGCCCTATCATCTTAACAAGGCAAAATATAGCATTTTTGAATAAATCAAGGGCCATAACTCCGCTGTTACTGGTCCGATCTGACAAGTTAAAAAAAATATATTAAAAAAAAAAAAAAATTGAAAAAACAATTAATTAAAACATAAAAGAAAAAAGAAAAAAAATTAAAAAAAAAAAAGAAAAACTATTTTAAAGAAAAAAAATATAATAATAATAAAAAAAAGAAAGAGGCAAAACATTCTGGTAAAGATCAGAAAAAAAATTAGGGCCTTATCATATTAACGAGGCAAAATATAGCATTTTTATAGCATTTATGAAAAAAATAAAATATAGATGCCTCCAGTAAGATTTGAACACACAACCCCTTGAGTTTGCAGTGTACATTACCAAATAATGAAAAAGGGCCATAACTCCAGTGTTACTAGTTCGATCTGGCTGGTTCTCAAACTCGTTAAAGTTTTCATTGACATCAACAATCTGGCCAAGTTTGGGAAAGATCGAATACAAAATGAAGGCGCTAGAGTGTTCACAAGGCTGAAAATGGCATAATTCAAGGGCAAATAACTCTAGTGTTCTAGGTCCGATATAGCTGGTTTTCGAAATTGTCCAAACTTTCATTGATATAAACAATCTCTAACAGTTTGGTAAAGATCGGATGAAAAATGAAGGCCCTATAGTCTTAAGGTTATAATAGCGTAAATGACTCTCTATTGCCCTTCCATAGTAAAGTTAGAATGTTGACAACCTGTTAAAAACTCAAACCTCGTTAGAATTCTGGGAAACTTACTTTATCATGCAAATAAACATGTCTGCTATTAAACATCAACAAGGATATAGGGGGTTTAATACCTTCTAAGAAACATTTCTTCAAATGTATACTAACACCAGGTCAAAGGTCAACACTATTTTTACCCCTTGCAATTTCATACCCTGTCTACTTTCACTTCTCAAATTTATATCAAAAACTGTCAAAAACATGATAAGCTGCATTTTCAAATATCAACAACATGTACAGAATACAGTTACAGCCAAAAAATAACAGGAAACTGCACTAAAAAAAGTTTTTAAAGAAAAACAGTTTAGCACTCTTTAATACACAACTACTTTCGACTGCACAAGGCGAGCACATCCTGTTGATTTAGTGCAATCAGACCTTAACAAGGCAAAATATAGCATTTTAAACTTAATCAAGGTCCATAACTCCGCTGTTATTAGATCGATCTGGCCGATTTTCGAGCTCGTTCGAGCTTTCATTGATATTAACAATCTGGTAAAGTTTCATAAAGACCGGATGAAAAATGAAGGCCCTATCGTCTTAATGAGGCAAAATATATTGTTTTTAATTAAATCAAGGGCCATAACTCCGCTGTTACTGGTCAGATTTGGCTGGTTTTCTTACTTGTCCGAGATTTCACCAATATTAACAATCTGGTAAAGTTTGGTAAATATCGGATGAAAAATAAAGGCCCTGTCGTCTTAACGAGGCAAAATAAAGCATTTTTAACTAAATCAAGGGCCATAACTCCACAGTTACTAATCCGATCTGGCTGGTTTACAAACCTGTCCGAGCTTTCATTGACATTAACAATCTGGTAAAGATCGGATGAAAATTGAAGGCCCTATCGCCTTAACGAGCCAACAAATAGCATTTTTAACTAAATCAAGGGCCATAACTCCCCTGTTACTGGTCCGATCTGGCTGATTTTCGAACTTGTCCGAGCTTTCATGGATATTAACAACCTGTTAAAGTTTGGTAAAGATCGGATGAAAAATGAAGGCCCTATTGTCTTAACGAGACAAAAGTTAACGACGGACGGACGACGGACAACTCGGCATCTCATAAGCTCTGCTGGCCTTCGGCCAGTAGAGCTAACAAGAGGGCCAAGATGACCCTAAATCTATCACCTGAGTACTGGCACATTATCAAACTTCTTCTAAATCTTACCGACATATACCATCGTGCAAGTTTGGTTTAGATTGTTCAAGAAATGTGGGCTCTGTTGTGTATAACAACATTGATATAAAGACACTGACAAAGTTTGGCAAGTATCAAATACAAAATGAAGGTGCTACAGTGTAACACCTTGGGCAGGGCCAAATGTGACCCCAGGGCTACATATAATATATGAGAGCTTTGTGGTTTCAGAGAAGAAGATTTTTCAAGTTTTTCCCTATACAAGCCTATGTAAAACATGAGCCCTGGGGCGGGGCCAAATGTGACCCCACGGTCACCATTTGAACAAACTTGGTAAAGGACCATAAGAGTATAGTAAATGCAAAATATTATACCTCTGGCTCTTGTAGTTCCAGAGAAGGACTTTAATGTGTTTCCTATATAAGTCTATGTAAAACTGTGACCCCGGGGCGTGGCCAAATTTGACACCAGGGTCATCATTTGAACAAATTTGGTAGAGGACCATAAGCTTATAGCAAATGCAAAATATTAAACCTCTGGCTCTTGCAGTTCCAGAGAAGATGATTTTTTTCAGTTTTTCCCTATACAAGCCTATGTAAAACTGTGACCCCCGGGGTGGGGCCAAATGTGACTACTAGGTCACCATTTGAACAAACTTGGTAAATGATCATAAGCTTATAGTAAATGCAAAATATCAAACCACTGGCTCTTGTAGTTTCCGAGAAGAAGATGTAAAGTCTATGTAAAACTTTGACCCCGGGGTTGGGACAAATTTGATGCCAGGGTCACCATTTGAACAAACTTAGTAGAGGCCATAAGCTGATGCTACATGTAATACATCAGAGCTCTGTGGCATGTGGTTTCAGAGAAGAAGATTTTTTCAGTTTTTCCCTATCCTTTCCGGGTCACCATTTGAACAAACTTGGTAGAGGACCATAAGCTTATTGCAAATGCAAAATATTAAACCTCTGGCTTTTGCAGTTTCAGAGAAGAAGATTTTTTAAGTTTTTCCCTATACAGGTCTATGCAAAACATGTGACCCTTGGGGCGGGGTCGTGACCCGAGAGACACCATTTGAACAAACATTGTAAAGGACCGTAACCTTATAGTAAATGCAAAATATCAAACCTCTGGCTCTTGTAGTTTCCGAGAAGAATATTTTTTAATTGTTTTTCCTACATAAGTCTATGTAAAACTGTGACCCCCGGGTGGGGACAAATTTGACCCAAGGGTCACCATTTGAACAAACTTAGTAGAGGACCATAAGCTGATGCTACATGTAATACATCAGAGCTCTGTGTCTTGCGGTTTCAGAGAAGAAGATTTTTTCAAGTTTTTTCCTGTATGTCTATATGAACAAGAGGACCAAGAGGGCCTGTGGACGCTCTACTGGCTAAAACAACTCTTATAGATTTAGATAGATATAGCTAGATATAGCTCTCTTCTCCTATAGATTTAACAAAGGAAAATACAATATAGCATTTTTCAACAAATCAAGTGCCATAACTCTGTTATTACTAACAAGATCTAGCTGGTTTTCGAAATTGTCCAAGATTTCATTGATATACCGCGCTTTGCACAACTAGACATCATACTGAGGCTTCCTGCCAAATTTCGTAGAAATCCAACAAGCCTTTTAAGAGGAGTAGCGCCGACAAGAAATTTAAAATAAAAATGTCGAAGGGCCATAACTCTGTCAAAAATCAGCAAACTGGAACAAAAGCGTGAAATTCACAACTAGACATCTTACCGATGCTTCCTGCCAAGTTTCGTCGAAATTCAACAAGGCTAAATGCCTTGTTGAATTTCGACGGATGAGTAGCAAGAAATTTTAAAGTAAGTGTCAAGTAATTAAAAAGATAATGAAAAAAAAAAAAAAATAATAATCAATCAAATGAATCAAAAAAATAAAAATTTAAAAATTTAAAAAAAAAAAAATTGATAATAAAAATAAATAATTGAAATTAAAAAAAATATTTAAAAAAAATTGAAATTGAAAAAAAAACAAGAGGCCCAAGAGGGCCTGTAGACGCTCTACTGACTAACATGGCTCTTATAACATCAATGAAGTGAGTTACTGCCATATACGTTTTTTTTTGAAAGTTTCGGGCAAAAAACAGCTTTTTAACTAAATCAAGGGCCATAACTAAAGAATCTGGTAAAGTTTGGTAAAGATCAGATGAAAAATGAAGGCCCTACCGTATTAACCAGGCAAAATATAGCATGTTTAACTAAATCAAGAACACCTCTGTTACTGGTCCGACTGGTCGAACATAGAGATAAAAAAAAAATCCAAAAAAATCAAAAAAAAAAAAAAAAATATTTCCAAAAAAAAAAAAATCAAAAAAATTTCCAAAAAAAAAAAAAAATCAAAAAAAAAAGAACAAAGATAATTATTTAAAAATAATTTAAAAAAAAAAAGAGGTCAATGACCTTGAAGCTCTACTGATTGATTTTGATTTCAGGAAGTAGTCGCTACAGACTTGTTTTTTGAAAATCTATTTTTAACCGTGGCGGCCATCTTGAATTTCCGGCCGACCTGAAATTTTGCTATTATCAATAAGACATTAAGAGCAACATTCCTGTGAAGTTTCATGAAAATCCGTCTAGTAGTTTCAGAGAAGTAGTCGCTACAAGTTTTCATTATATAACTCTATGTAAACAAAAATGGCCGGGCAGCCATGTTTAACGTCAAATCAAAACGATTTTCGACAAGGACCAACATCATGTCATACTGATCATTTTAGAAAAAGTCCCATATCAATATCTCTTATTGTTTTGAAGAAGTAGTCGCTACAAACTTATTTATTTTAAATCTATTTTTAGCTGTGGCGGCCATCTTGAATTTCCGGCCGACCTGAAATTTTTCTAGGATCAACAAGACATCAAGAGCAACATTCCTGTGAAGTTTCATGAACATCCGTCAAGTAGTTTCAGAGGAGTAGTCGCTACAAGTTTTTACTATATAACTCTATGTAACCAAAGATGGCCACTGGCAGCCATGTTTAACGTTGAATCAAAACGATTTTCCACAAGGATCTACATCATGTCATGCTGATCATTTTAGAAAAAGTCCCATATCAATATCACTTATAGTTTTCAAGAAGTAGTCTCTACAAACTTATTTTTTAAAAATCTATTTTTAGCTGTGACGGCCATCTTGAATTTCCGGCCGACCTGAAATTTTTCTAGGATCAATTAGACATCAAGAGCAACATTCCTGTAAAGTTTCATGACAATCCGCCAATTAGTTTCAGAGGAGTAGTCGCTACAAGTTTTTACTATATAACTCTATGTAAACAAAGATGGCCGCTGGCAGCCATGTTTAACGTTGAATCAAAACGATTTTTGACTAGGATCAACATCATGTAATGCTGATCATTTTAGAAAAAGTCCCATATCAATATCACTTATAGTTTTCAAGAAGTAGTCGCTACAAACTTATTTTTTAAAAATCTATTTTTAGCTTTGACGGCCATCTTGAATTTCCGGCCGACCTGAAATTTTTCTAGGATCAATTAGACATCAAGAGCAACATTCCTGTAAAGTTTCATGACAATCCGCCAAGTAGTTTCAGAGAAGTAGTCGCTACAAGTTTTTACTATATAACTCTATGTAAACAAAGATGGCCGCTGGCAGCCATGTTTAACGTTGAATCAAAACGATTTTTGACTAGGATCAACATCACGTCATGCTGATCATTTTAGAAAAAGTCCCATATCAATATCACTTATAGTTTTCAAGAAGAAGTCGCTACAAACTTGTATTTTAAAACTCTATTTTTAGCTTTGGCGGCCATCTTGGATTTCACATCAACATGAATTTTTGCTAGGATCAACTAGACTTTATGGGCAACATTTCTGTAAAGTTTCATGAATATCCATCCAGTAGTTTCAGAGGAGAAGTCGCTACAAATAAAAGTTTACGGACAGACGGACAGACGGACGACGGACGCCGCACCACGGCATAAGCTCTGCTGATCTCTAGCTGAGCTAATAAAAATAAAAAATCAATATTCAAAAAAAAAAATCAAAAAAGAAAAAAAATCAATAAAAAAACAAAATAATTCAAAAAAAAAAATCAATAAAAATAAAAAAAAAAATATTCAAAAAAATAATTCAAAAAAAAAATCCCTATACATGTCTATGTAAAACATGTGACCCTTGGGGCGGGGTCAAATATGACCCGAGGGTCACCATTTGAACAAACTCGGTAAAGGACCATAAGCTTATAGCAAATGCAAAATATTAAACCTCTGGCTCTTGCAGTTCCAGAGAAGAAGATTTTTTTCAGTTTTTCCCTATACAGGCATTTATGTAAAACTGTGACCCCCGGGGCGAGGCCAGATGTGACCCCAGGGTCCCCATTTGAACAAAATTGGTAAAGGACATAATAAGCTTATAGCAATAGCAAAATATTAAACCTCTGACTCTTGCAGTTTCAGAGAAGAATGTTTTTTAAGTTTTTCCCTATACATGACCCTTGAGGTGGGAGTGGGTTGTGGTGGGGTGGGGTGGGGGGAGGGGGCAACATATGTGTGTCAGAATTGACTAAAACAACAAAGATATATGTAAAAAAAAAAAGTTCCAAGTGTGGGAT